>JACCIX010001324.1:0-63461 GCA_025506515.1 Flaveria trinervia
AGAAAGAACAGAGTTTGATAGAGACAGCACGGACTATGCTGGCAGACTCGAAACTGCCTATCCAATTCTGGAATGAGGCGGTGGCAAATGCGTGTTATACTGAATCGAGTCCTAATAGTCAAGCGCCACGGAAAGACATGTTATGAGCTACTACAAAGACGCAAACCGAATTGGAGTATCTTGAACCTTTTGGCGCGCCGTGTACACTTCTGAAGAAGACACAAGAAGGCAAATTCAGCGAGAAGGCAGATGAAGGAATTTTTCTAGGATACAACATACCGAACAAGCGAGTTTACAATAACTCAACGGGTCTTGTAGAAGTGTGGTGTAATGTCGACGTTCAGAGATATACCACACCACCTACAGGCAAAGGACCTGCATACTTCTTCGATTATGATGGATTCTTCAAGTCCTTCAACATCCTTCTCTCCCCTCGGATGATGAGTTAGCTACTAGGATGATGTATGATATTCTAAATACACCATCTAGCACACAGGGAGAATCATCTACTCAGTCAGGGGGGTAGTCGATGACAGTGACTCCTCCTCTGAAGATGAAACTGAAGCAGATGACCAGAACAGTCAGGAGGAACAGGTTCCAGTTCCTGAAAGTCCACAAGCATCCATGAGTGATGCACCTTCGACTTCGGAACCTCAACTCCATCTTCCTCAGATGCAGAACAAAATGTTCACAATCTCGGTTCTGAGGTGGTTGTGCCTACTACTCCAGGATCACGACTAAACGTCTATCATCCCCTTGACAATGTTATTGGGGATGTCAGATCAGGAGTACAAACCCGAAATCAGCTATACTCAGCTGATTACGCCTCAGTTATGGAGAAAGGTTACATTCATGATGGTGCTTATCGATGTTTTGTTTCGCAGGTTGAGCCAAAATATCAGTGAAGCACTAAATGATGAGGCGTGGGTGAGTGCCATGCAAGAAGAACTTCTGCAGTTTAAGAAGTTAGGTGTATGGACTCTGGTTGATAGACCTAAAGGTGCTAAAGTCATTGGCACCAAATGGGTACTAAAATGCAAGAAGGATGACCAAGGAGTCATTATCAGGAACAAAGCTCGACTGGTGGTTCAAGGTTTTCGCCAAGTCGAGGGGATTGACTATAATGAGGTGTTTGCACCCGTGGCAAGGATGGAAGCTATTCGTATCTTCCTTGCCTATGCATCGTACATGAAGATTAAAGTCTACCAATTAGATGTGAAGAGTGCATTCCTTCATGGGGAAATCAGGGAAACAGTCTATGTAAGTCAACCCGAGGGATTTGAAGACCCTTATCATCGGGATAGAGTTTACAAGCTCGACAAAGCTTTATATGGGCTTCATCAAGCTCCTCGAGCTTGGTATGAGAAACTCTCGACTCATCTTGTGAAACACGGCTTTCGCAGGGGAGTCATTGACTGACACTGTTTATTAAAGAAAGGATGGCGACCTACTGCTTGTACAGATATATGTTGATGACATAATCTTCGGGTCAATGAACGAAGAGTTATGCAAAGAGTTTGAAGCAGTGATGAAGAAAGAGTTTGAGATGAGTGCTATGGGGGAGATGAAGTTCTTTCTCGGGTTACAGGTGGATCAAACACCTAATGGGATCTTTCTACATCAGACCAAGTATGTAGGAGACATTCTCAGTCGCTTTGACATGGAGAATGCTTCTGCTGCTGGGACTCCACTTGCTACGAATCATGATATAGCACCTGATGAGAATGGAGATCTGGTAGATGCCACTATGTACCGAGGAATGATTGGATCCCTCATGTATCTCACTGCCTCAAGACCTGATATTATGTATGCTACATGTCTATGTTCTAGATATCAGGCTAAACCAAAGGTCAACCATCTGATCGGGGTCAAGAGGATTTTTTATCTGAAGGGTACACCCACACTTGGATTGTGGTATCCTCATGATGATGACTTTGAACTTACCGCGTATAGTGACTCGGATTACGGGGGATGCAAGATGAACTACAAGTCTACATCAGCGGGGTGTCAATTCTTTGGAGAAGATTAGTTACCTGGCAGTGTAAAAGCAGACATCGGTTGCATTGTCAACCTGTGAAGCCGAATATGTTGCTGCTGCAAGTTGCTGTTCACAAATCATTTGGATTCAACAGCAAATGCGGGATTACGGTTTAAAATTCTCATCTACTCCTATTTTTGTTGATAACTCTGCTGCAATTGCAGTAACTAAAAATCCGGTTCAACATCCTAAGACCAAACACATCGGTATTAAATACCACTTCATAAGAGACTGTTTTGAAAAGAACTTAATTGATGTGGTTAAAATTAATACTGATTTTCAACGCGCTGACCTCTATACTAAAGCCTTTGATAAACCACGTTTTCAATATTTGCTAGAGGTCAACGGCGTTAAAAAGAAAAGTGAGGTAATTCCTGATGATAAAATGTGTAGTCCGATGTAGTTTAGTTAAAGTTTATTTTATTTTATGTTATCTGTTTTATTTTCGTCTGTTATATTTAAATCATGTTATTTTGCTGTTTATTAAAATCCAAAAATAATTAACCAGAAATGATTTTAGTATTTTAGGGGAGAATATGTCAGCAAGTTAACATTAAAAAAATAATATAAAATAAAATAAAATGAGGGAGAAGGGGTAACTAGCTGAAATAAGGTAGATTGTGTCTGATACCGATTCAATACCTTTGGAAAATGATAGTACACAGGAACAAATCAAGAGGGACTTTAAAATTTAAGTTTTGAAATGCAAAAGTTCAAAGTATATGTCTGTGTAGTCTAAGCAATATAAAAAGGGAAGATGATAGAAAACTGGCAACTCCTAAGGTGACACAAAGAAAGTAGACTTAGAGGCTGCTAGACCACAAATGATATGTTGGTAGATTCAACACAATAGACAATTAGACCTGATTGGTGATCTCAAGATCAAACTAAGTTGTTCAACTGACTGTGGACTTCCATCTTATCACTGGTTAACACAATCAAATATATTCCAATAAGGGGTAATGAGCATTTAAATGCCACAAATGTGTGCGGATGACCATAATTAGAGCAAAGCAGAAAAAAATGAAAGACAAATGCAATAAAGCTAATGACTTATGTTGTTGGTGCATATTGTGTAAAATAAAATAGCTGCTCTAACAAGGAGATAGGTTGTGTGCCTCTCTGTGTGCGATGGCACTGACCTGAGGATAAGCATAACCTAGATATTCTAGAATTCATTGTTGTTTGCCGCCTCTCTGCTGTGCGATGGCACTGACCTGAGGACAGGCTTCTCTTTGAAAGCTCTAAGAATAGTCTCTTCTGTAATAATACCCGTAGACCGCTCAAAAGCTTCTGAGGAATGTTGATTACCATATAAGTGTGGGATCACAAATGTTAGTTGAAATAAATAAACCTAATCAGTCACCAGTCTGTGTCAAAAGTCTGTGTATGGATTTAAGTGGACAAACATACTGACAATCTTAGTGGCTACATTCTCAAGAGTTCAAATCAATGTGAAAATCTAAGAGTTCAGTATGATTTCCTTAAGTTGCTAACGACTCTGGATGAACACGAGAATTTAAGCATCAAAAGGTTTTAATAACAAGTCCCAAATGATTTGACTTACCTGTATGATTCCAAAATTGAATTGGTCCAGATATGATCAATCTAAGTTGAAGCTGTCTACTCCCAAACCAATCCCGTAGATATCAATCTCTGGATTTATCTCTCACAAAAAGCAAAAATAAGTTTGTTTATGAAATTAGTTTAAGGTTTTAAATTAGTTAGTTGTTTTTAATTTTAATTGTAGGCGTGTGTCGGGCTACATCAGGAAATCAGAAGGAATCAAATCACTAAAAGGGTCATGTCTGAGATGACCATATGTGCTTGAAAGTTTAAAATAGTCACGTTTGAGGTGACAAAGTGCTTTTAAAGGGTCACGTCTGAGGTGACTAAAGTGTCTAAAAGGATCACGTCTGAGGTGATCAAAATGCTTTCAAAATAAAATGATCATGTCTGAGATGATCAAAGGCTCATAACGTTAATTTCAATTAATTTAAAAGGGCTTAAATGTAAATTGGTATAAATGGCAGAAAATTAACTAAGTGTGACCCATTCGCACGATTGGACCATGAGAATGGACCAACCATGCGAATGGCTTCCACTAACACGAATGGCTCATCAGAATAGCCCATTCGACCGATTGGAAGAGGGTGAATGAGTCAGTCGACCGATTGAAACTCATTCGGTCAACTGAACATGCGAATGAAAGGCACGACTGAGCCAGTCGACCGACTGAATCTCAGTCGGTCAAGTGCATGCGACTGGTTGGGCTAATCGTACGATTGAGCCTGAGTCGCCCGAATGAACTGGGAGACTGAGGCCAGTCGGCCGACTGAGCCCAGCTTCAGTATTTAAAGGGCTCTGTCGATCGCATTTCACTCATCACTCCCAAATCGCCCTTAAATCGCACTCCCTACCGTTACTCTGCCAAAATTTTATTAGCACTAGTTTATCATTGTTTTTGATTCACTAACGTTCGCCATTCATTATACAGGTAGATTGAAGTCTTGTTTCATTGAAATCAGAAGGATTGAACCATAATGTGGTGAATTCGAACGAAAACAAGAAACAGACAGAACGCGACCTAATAACCTACTTCAACTATGCAAAATGTTAAAATTAAGGTTAATAGGTTATTAGTAACAAGAATGCGAGTATATTGAACCGGTAATCCATGTTAAATCATTTGTATTGATCAAGACTCGAACCACAGGCGACTGAACAACTGAGACAAGCGACTGGTCGTCCGGATGAACTTCAATCGCGCGATTGAATCTGGCGACTGGGTCATTCGGCCGAATGAACCATACGATTGATCTCAGTCGGCCGACTGAACCAGTCGTAGACTCAGTCAGCAGACTGAACCCAATCGCTTGTCACATTGACCAGAATGAGTCCAGTCGCATGAAAGAACAGACGACTACTTCAGTCGCATGATTCATTCGCACGAATGAATCAGAATGACTTTCAACTTTACACTTAGAACAGAATTTTTCATGTCTTATGTACTAATGGTTCTATGTCTTGTGTGTTTCAGGTAAATGGCAGAAAGGTGGTCCATAAATCCAAGCACAACATCTGTGCTCATTTGGATCACACCACCAGGAACGGGCCGAGTTTACTGACATTATAGCCTTTCTGAGACGGTCCCGGATTCATAAGGCTATCTCCACGCCTTGCACGCCATATAGATCACTCCATCAGGCATTCTGGGAGAATGCCTCGGTGGACCGCTCTCGTGAGCCGTACTGTATTAGGAGCTCTATATTGGGCCATGATATTGAGATCTCTGCTGCCGACATTCAGAGGGTCCTAGAGTTTGGGGATGACACTGTTCATCCTACTAAACTACATCCGTTGACAGTGAGAGGATGCTTCCTGAGGATAAAGTACGCTGGGGATATCAACTCAGGTGTGCTCAACAAGAGCAACCTGAGCCCCCAGTACAATTACTTAGCACACATGATCCTCAAGTGTGTTGCATCGAGGAGGGGTGGGTTTGACGACCTCTCAGACCAGATTCAAACGCCTACGTGGCACTGGTTCTGAACCACCCCTTCAGTTTTTCCAGCATGATATTCTCCTACTTAGTGGAGAACTTGGAGGTCAGGGTAAAGAGGGGTTTTGTATGTACCCAGATTCTTACAGCTCGTCTTCAACGAGAAGCTGCCACAGTTGCCCAAAGAGAGTCATGACGCAGTGGCCTTAGAGATTATGGATGATACTACTCTGGCAGGATGAGAGTTTACAGGGGAAAGCAGGTAAAGCCCCAAGTGAAGAGACTGATTGGCCACTGGCCAACGAGAGGTATGTGGCGCCTGGCAGACGCAAATGGCGTCATGATGACAGCGACTCCGATGATGAGATTGCTCCTACCAGATATGGATTCTGATGATGATGACAGCGGCAACGCCGGGGATGATATGCCTGCTACACAAAGAGGCACTGAGTCAGATGTTATTCCCCCGGGTCTGACACTGCCGGAGAGGTTGCTGAGACTGCCGGTTTCCATCAGGGTTCATTGTTGGTGATCAGGAAGAGGAGGAGTCGGATGAGGAGCCCCTCACTAGGACTGTGGGAAGCAAAGTTGTTCCCACAGAACACGGGCTTAGGGTGGTTGGTGAACACCCGGACTCCACTGAGAGAGAGACTGACCCAAGCTATGCTCCGGTTTAGTGGGCAGAGCTGCAGGGGAGCATCCACTTCCACCGGGACTAGGAGGAAGAGGATGGCTCAACCCCACGGACTGAAGAAGAAGAACGTCGCCTGACCTTCGTTACCACTGCTACCACTACTTCCACCACCACAGCCACCACTACCACCTCCACTGACATACCACCCTCACCACAGCCACCACATCCACTACTGCTACCACAGCCACCACCTTACCTACCACCACTGTATCCTTCCCATCCACCACCATACCATTCACACCTACATCACCAGCACCTGCTTACCGACCCATATTCGCCACTGCTATTACCACCACCACCTCACATCATGCCGGACCTTCAACCCAGCCATCACATGTATATGGATCTACTCTACCTCACATCGGGGTAGAGGAGCAGCTGTCGGCACTTAACCGTATGGTGATGCGCCTGCTAGCTGCAGATGAAGAGAAAGCGGTGCAGATTCGCCAGTTGACCGATCTGACTGCTGCCCAGTCTCAGCAGTTGGCAGAGCAGGCTCGGGTGATAGAGCAGCAGACCAAGCTAATCGATGCTAGGAGAGTCGAGATGTCCCAACTCCAGGACCAGCAGGCCCAATCAGCCAAACGTATAGAGGAGTTTGGAGACGACCAACAAGACGATTATGCTGAGGTTAAAGGGGTCAAGGATGAGCCTTTGAAGATAAAGGAGGGTGATGGGGATGATGGAGATGGTCATGATGAAAATGATGATGACGATAAGAAGATGATGAGGATGAAGAAGAGACAAAGGAAGAAAGGACACAAGGTAGAGATGATGATGACGAAGCAGAAGGAGGGGATGCGGCTGCATCGGCCTCTGCTTCTGGTCAAGAGCGAAGATCGAAGAATCCACAGGATCAGCCATCTACCACTTCTGCTCCTCCGAGCGACGAGCCCAGGATTCAAGACAAAAGTACAGATTAGATGTCTTATGTATTTATTTATTTGTGATTGAATCATGGAATGAAAAACAATGTGTTGAATGTTTATATATTACGTTGATATAATTCTGGTTGATTACTTACTAATGGTTTGTGTGTTGAATGTTTATATATTAAGTTGATATAATTCTGTTGATCACTTACTAATGGTTTATGTGTTGAATGTTTAAATCAAACAGATCCAAACTTTCAAAGGGATGAGTTTGACATTGCTCCCCTTCAACAGGTCAAGACTCAACTAACCATGACTCTTGATCTGCAAGGGATTATAAGAAGGTCTGTGAGTTATACCCCTGAAGAAGGGGAAATAATTCATGACCTATCTAACGAGCAACTGGTAGAGATGTTCAGACTCAATCCTGATGAAATTGTCAAGGATGCTCCAACAGTTGATTCAACCAGTGATGAAGAACTAAATGACGTTAATGAAGTTGAGGTTGAGATATTACTGCAGAAGAGTACCCTCAGTACGCTGACAACGAGGGTAATGTGGTCCCCAATCTGGGTGAGTCCCTAGTCAGTGATATGTTTGAGGTACTAGACAAGATGGAGCAGGAAACAGGAAAGACCAAAGGAACAGCCCAAGCCTCAAATGATGACGTAGACACTCGAAAGGCTGAGTGGGCTACCTGTTTTGAAGAAGTTAGAGCCAGCGTGCTGCACCAAAGAAAGATGCCTACACCAAGCTCTATAGAGTCAAGAAACACCATAAGGTGTCAGGCAGGATTATTGCATGGGCTTATTTTGATGACCTTAATGCATATGCAGTTAAGAGGGAACAGGCATAGAGTACTTCAGATTTCCACATGATCTGAAGACTCTACCTGGTTTTGAGCTCAACCAGCTGGCTAAGCTAAAGCTGCTGTATGCTGACCACGAAAAATGTCAGGCTGGTTCGAGGCTGCCCTGAAGAAGGAGTACCACACCAGATGGGTTAACTTCAGACCACAACAGCCTACGAGGTATATAAGAAGGTCTGAGGTTGATGCAGTACTGGCAAGCCCAAGATTGTGTTGAAGTGGAGTCCTCCGCGCACTATGTCGAGAATCCCTCTCAGGGAAATGCCACAGACTTCACTCCACACTTCAAATGGTGGTACTATGATTGGAGAACTGCTGAAGCTGTCATAGTTCTGAATAAAGAGGGCCAAATGGATACTATCAGGGTATTCGTCCCGATGTGGCTAACCAACTTGTCTGCTAATGATGTCTATACATTATACAAGTGGCCACTGTTCTATGACACACAAGACATTGTACAAGCCCTCCAGTTCCAAAACGTTATACGACTTTGTTTTGCGTTTGAGATTCACAGGAGTCACTAAGGAGGAGAAGTACAAGAAGTATAAGGAGGTTATGCAGAAGACAAGAGATAGATAGATCTAGGTCCAAGGGGAGTTTGTTAATGCATGTATGTCCCTAGATCATGATTTGAAATGTAATGAATCTTGTCTGTCTGAGGATGCTTGGAATGATTAATGAAATGACATAATTGTTGTTTGTTATTTATAATGTTTAATATTTCATTAATGAGTCGACGTTGAATTGGTTAATTGGGTTTGTGGTATTTGAATGTTACATTAATGTTATTTAATTAATATATTCAAACTTAACAAATGAAGTTCTCATGCGAATGGCCCATGCGAATGACCATACGCATGAATAACTTCACACGAATGACTCAATGGCACGACTGAACCAGGAGACTGGATCAGTCGTATGATTGCAACATAAGATTGGCTCAGTCGCACGACTGAACACTCAGTCGTACGAATGAATCACCGCATGGTTCAATCGCATGACTGGACTATACTAATGGTTCAGTCGCACGATTGAAAATACCAACCTATAAATACAACCCAATTCGTGGAAAAACTAGACTCTCGTTCAATTACGATTTCAGATGTACCCTAGCCGTCCAGAAACCTTCCAATTCGTTCTCCAAGTTCACAGAACACATTAGATCGATTCCCAATCGATTTCTAACGTTAGTTTCAATTCTTGATTGATTCTTCGTGTGTTCTCACTGATTGGATCGCCAATCAAATAGGATTCCGCACTATTTGATCTGGTTTACACGTTAATCTCTAGGTATTTCGGTCAAATACCAGGTCCTAACAGGTGTAGAAAAGGTGATAGGTGGCCATGCCACCTTTATCACCAACTTTCCAAAGATTTTGTCCTTTTGGACAATTTTAGTCCCTCCACTTGGGCTTTATTGTTTTTTTTCTTTTATTCTTAATTTCTTGTCTTTCTTCTAAAGGAATAACTGGGTGTTACTAGTGTTTGAACCCTATTATCTTGAATAAATCTGAAATGGTTGATTACATGTGATTGTTTGTTAAAAATGGAACTTGAAATTGTTAAAGATAATGGATTGCGAACATGTTAACATCATCAAAACAATATTTTCATCACACAAATTTCTGATGATTTGATGATGTTCAGAGTTAAAATAATGACTTGAAATGAATCGACAAATTGCTTTTTCAAAAAACTTAATTGTTATTCATCAAAATTCAACATATATATCGAAATCAACTAGAAACAATTCTCTTAATTGATTATATATCTTCAATTTTGATTAAATCATCAGATAGTAATTTCAAATCTTTGAATTATATTAAAATTGATCAAATTTTAAATATAAATTTTTTTTAAGAAAACATAAAAGTTAGTGAAGGAGTTATTCCTTCTACACACTTGATAAAAAATTAAATGTATTTAAACCTTCAAACTATTCTTGTTTTCTTTGTGATTTACAAATGGATTATTTTAAGTTTGAGCCAAAGCACAATGTTGTTGTTTTCCTTAAAGAGGATGTTAGAGAAGCTGCAGGATATGAAGAGATGATTAGATTTCTCCTAAGGACTAATATGTCTATGCTATGTGTGCCAGACCGGCCATATATGTCAGACTGATGAAGAAGTTTTGAGAAATTGCAGAAGTTGAAATTGATGATAATACAAGGAAAGTAGTAAGAGGATTCATTACAAATGATAGAATGATTGAAGTATCTAAAGATTCTATCAGAGCTACATAAGACTGAGTGAAAATAAAGATCAAGATTTATCTGAGTACACTTTCAATGTGTGTAGAGAGATATTTATATAGATGGGTCACCCATATCACTTCCCAAAGAAGTAGTTCTTTAGGGCAAGATTTCACAATAACCAGAAGCTGCTCTGCTATGTGTTTCATCACTGTATGTCAAAAAGAAGTGCAGGATGGAACTTATTTCTAATTGATATAGCATCTCCCATATTTGCATAGCCACTAAGAGAAGATTTAACATGGCTAATAGG
Organism: Flaveria trinervia; assembly: GCA_025506515.1. NCBI lineage: Eukaryota > Viridiplantae > Streptophyta > Magnoliopsida > Asterales > Asteraceae > Flaveria > Flaveria trinervia. The sequence goes on from JACCIX010001324.1 coordinate 10,479, forward strand.
ATTATGAATGGTTTATATTCAACTTGGAGAAAGGAAAGAGGAATAAGTACTTAATGTATCCAGATTTATCTAGTTGATTATAAATGAAGAATATCCAGACATACATGCTTATGGAGTACAAGGTGACAGACTTGATTTAGAGCATATGTCCGAGATGGTGTATAAAAGGCTAGCAGTGATTACAGGAGCTACTAATGTACCTTTATTTGAGTATATGAGAAATGTAGTTGATGACAATGTTGACATTAATTAGCAACACATTCATTTGACTGAGGATGAGCCTATGAATCCTAATGAGCCTGTGAATCTGAAGAAGAGGATGATGATGAAGAGGATAATAATGATGAAATCATGCTAATAATGAGGATGATAATAATGATAAAAATGATGATGATGATCAAGGAGGTGACCAACGAGGTCAAGATGAAGGAAATATTAAGAACTATTCAATAGATGGAGAAAGCAAACTATTTTTTTATGAGAGGAATGAGGAAGATAGAAATGTAGATTATTATATTGATATTGAAGTATCGATCAAAGAAAAGATGAATAAGATTCAAGGTATTATCCAAGGGAAAGATGGAATAAGCTTCACGGTGAGTCCTTAGGAGGCTAGTAAGGAGTTTCCAAGAAACTAAGAAGATGTATAACAAGATGATTATTCTAGATATGATATCCCTTAGTATCTTGAAATAACCAAAAGAACAAAAATACTAAAGCCTTAGGAGATAAAATCAATGGAGTTAGTAAGAAAATCTAGTGAACACAGGAAAAAGCTTATGGATATGTTTCTTAATGTTGAAAAACAAGGTTACAAAGTTACTGTTGATCAAAATATCTTTGGAATAAACCTAGATCAGCTGTAGATCTTGTGAGAAATGTGCTACAAACAAGACAATTAATTTCTGAATTGTTGAATGCAATGATTATGCCTGACAAAACCAAGGAAGTGAAAATTATTGCATGGAAATGTCATGAGATATTTGCTGCCAATCTCATTAAAAGAGTAAATGTTATTTGTAATGTGTATCATTTGTACTCTAGCATCATTGCCTTATTAGTGCAAGATCTGAAAGAATTACATAAGTTACCTCTTATTAATCCCACAAAGGATAAAATGGGAGAAAATTTTGTGAAGTTACTTGATAGAGGAATAACTAGAATGCCTGCCTTTCTTCAGACTCGTTGGGACCCAAGAAGACAAAAGTTATTTGGTAAGATGAGAAGAATTAAAGAAAGGTGAATCCAATGAGTCTATGGAAGATTGTTACTTAGAGACTTTTAGTGATAAATATTTGAGAAGTAATGAATCCTGTACTAAAGTTATAGATGGAACTCAATCATCAAAACCATTTTGAGATGGTTTTATGATTCATCTACTTTTCATATGAGCTCGTGAGGAATTTAGATGATTGGGACAATGTTATGATAAGTTTGTTTGGTGTGTTTTAACTCAAACTTCTTCATCCGAGTTATATCTCATTCTTGTCTAATCAAATTTTTTAGCAAGTATCTCCGGCAGAAGCAGATAATGACAGAAGATACTTTTTGACTTTTATAAAAGTAATGAATGCTGCTATGGAGAGGATTTCTTTAAGAAAGGAAATGGCATATGCAAATATTGTGCAGAAAGACATAAAAGACATAGAGTTCACGAGAATTTCAAGTAAGGGAGTGTTTAGAGATCTACACAAAAGAGAATTCAAAGCCAATAGAAAAGTATGCAAATATTGATATTGCAGGCTTAACAAAAGAAACGTTGTTTGTAATGGAAGCTATGGAAATAAGACTAATGATTCAAAGCTAGAGCAAGGAATTCTAGCTAGGAAGTTCAAGTCTTCAATCAAGAAAGCTCTTCGGAATTAGGGCTATACAGGAGAAGCCTATGTTCAAGATCAAACAAGAACCAGAAGATTATTTTTGCTGAAGTCAAATACAAATTCTAGGGGGGGTATTGTTAGAACCCTGAGAAAGATTAGTATTTTAGTCTTTACATAAGTTTTATCACAGTTTAGGGACTTATTATGTAAATATATGTTCTTTTTTGTTTTTTTTGTTATTGTATAAATAGAATTGCTTGTATTTGTTCAGGTTAAGACTTCAAATATTATTCTCTTAATTGCACTTTGTAATCCTACTAATATCAATATAAACTCTATGAATTTTTCTGATATTTGTTTGTGTTGATTACATTGTTTATATTATTGTCAATTGCTTGATATCAATCATATATCGATCCATTCGAACTTATCAATAACCAATTAAATTAAGTAGATGAATTATGTGTTTTCTTGTTGAATTACTCAATTGATTTATAGTTGTTTCTTTGAATCTAACTAGGATATGATAAATGCATCATATGATTGAGTAAATAAATACGAATAATTTTATAACATCATTTATATAATAACATTTTGAAACTTTTTAATAGTGACTTATCATTTTATATACACATGGCATAACATGTGGTTGTCTTTTTCCTTTTTGAGGACCTCCTTTGACCACGTCTTTTATTAATGTTAACTAATTTACAAGTTATATACACATAGTATACATTATTACTGCATGAATGAGAGAGAAACGAGCTACAAGATATACAAGTTGTGTTTATGTGGGCCCACCTAGATTTACATTCTTGATTTGTTATTTGAAAATTTTACATAACTCAAAATAATAATAATAACATACAAACTGTTAAAAGTAGGTACAAAAGGAAAAAAGAAAAGGTTTTGGTTACTTAAAAGTTATAGTTCAAACAAATAAAAATAATAGCTAAGTGAATTGTTTAATGTCATACTCTCCTCTCCTAAGGATATGTGTTCTAGGCTTCTAGCCTTAGAGTAATGCAGAGAAAATACGTTAAAATTTTATTCACTTTCGTTTCATGTTTGTCTTTCCTCTTTTCGTGTTAGAAGGAAATAACAATGATTTAAATTAACATAACATTTATTTTATAAATTATGCTTTATAAAACTATACTCATGCTTATTTTTCTTAAATATATTATTGTTTCTAAACACCAAATACACTATCTATTCATGTTATTAAGACATCTTTTTATTGTTTTATTGTTATAACCATGTACATGCTATAATGTATTGTTTATAGTTATTTCTATAGTGAATGCACAAATAACTTCGATTATTCGTTTATGTTAGTTAGCCTATTATTACATTCGATTTAAAAAAACCTTTTCCCCCTAGGTAGCGCGGATGTAACCACTAGTTTATACACATATTCTTACAAAACAAAAATTAATCATTTAATAATACATTAAGAGCATTCACAATCTATTACCTATCTTTATCCATATAATTACAATAAAACTTACTAAATTTTCTCTTTCATTTTAACTTTATCATTACTTTTTATCTTTTCTCCACTCACAACCCTTAATATATATTAAAAACGTTATAGGGGTATTAAATAGTATTTCCCCAAAAATACAAATTGAACATTAAATTTACCATATCCTTCACTTACAACCACTTATAACCATACCATATAATATAAGAACTACACTCACATAATTTATAGAATGGGTGTGTGATTCCTCTAAACATGCTAATTATATATTTACATACAGTCCAAATAGTGGGACAACTTTTTTGAAAAAGTTAAAAAACAATGTTTTTTATATTTAAAATATTATATTTGATTATAACTCATATTAAATTATGAGTGAATATGCTAATGTAATATTTTGCTACTATAAAAAGTGACTAAAGAATAAACATTATACGTTTAATATAAAAATTTTGCTGCCTAAAATACATTAACTTTTCTTATAAAACATACTCCCGTAATCAAAAGTTGTTTTTTAAAATTTCCTTGTTATACTTCCAGTTTATTATTTTTGGTTTTCAGAAATTGAATTTAAATAGACCGATTTAAAAGTATTATATTTTAAAAAAGTTTTATGCTTTAGAAAAAAAGATTTATAAGGAATTAAATATTTATGAAACACTTAGTATAGTTATTCTCTTATTAATTTATTAAATCTAAAAGTCTTCATAAGATTATTATTAGTATCTATAGGTAATCTAATAAAAGAAAAATAAGGTACGCGCACTGAAATTTTTTTTAAAGCATGTTTTGGACACTTATATTCTCACTTTATATTCTCTCAAAAAAAATTAAATAGTTAGTAACTCAAAAGGTTACAGTTGTATTCTCTGCAAAAAGGAATTTGGTTATGATACATTTTTTTCTCTCATTTACTTTTTTTTAATTAAACTATATGTTAAAATAATTTAATTAAACAGGGGTGGTCGCCTTCATATATTTTCTAAACATTGAACCTTTTGAACCAACTGTTAAATCAGTTATTTTTAAAATAAATAAAAATATGGAATTTCGAAAAGTAGTTTTTCTTAAAACAACCAAAATATTAGAAACTTGAGTTTTTAATAACAGGTTTATAAACAATAAATTTTTATAAGAAAATCTTAAACATATATTTAAAATGATACTATTTAGATAAAAAAGTTAAAATAGTATAATTATTTTATCTCTTGAACAAGTACGACATATAATTTTATACACTATTTAAATTAAAATATCGTCCTGACTTTTCGTGTTTTTACTAACCATAATTTGTTTAATAAATGTTCTAGACATCTATTTATTGATATATCTATCTATCTATAACCTATTTATTGATTTTTACTTGAAATAGCTATTCATATGTATTTATAATTATATTTATTCAAACATGGTTTTATATTCATACATTTTATTCTAATTTTTTTATTATTTTATTTATATACCCGTATAATACACGAGATAATAACCTAGTTTAAGTAAATGTAAATTGTTTTATTATATGACCAATTTTTAGCTGATTTGTTAAGCCACCTATTTTTACACTAGTTGCATGCATCACACTCTTCTAAATACATAATTTTCTATGATATGAATTAATAGATTGTATAATATACAATGCCTTTCAAATTAATTTAAGATAAAAAATACAATTTTATCGGGATTAGAGGAGACATAAATGTTATTATTTAAGTAGTACGTACTAATAAAGTATTAGCTAAAATATAACTTTTGTATAAACAAACTTCTTTAGGTTGATCTATCTTAACCCTTAGGGTATGTTTACTAGGAGCTAATAAATTTAGCGAAAAAATTGAAATGGATGAGTAATTGAATCGACCATGATCAAAATAAATCGTTATATTTCTTGGATGGTTTTTTTCTTTACTTATAAATGGAATTAATAATTTTTTGTGTTATTATTTAGTTAGGAAAAAAAATAAAATAAAAATAAATTACAAGGTGGTAATTGACTGGGATTGTGTAGAGTGATATTCTTACTGAGAAGGGAATATGATATCAAGTCAATGATTGAGTGGCGGAAACAAACAATCAAAGAACATTTAAGCAAGAAAATTACTCATAAATGCTGTTGTAATTGATATATGAAAGTTGATAAGTTACACCGAATAATTGCAACAAAATTCTCTATCTATCAGCCGTCACCTTAGTACGAGGTTAACTATTCTATTTATAGGCAGACAAGATGCCATTACAAAATGGCTAAACTACCCGTGATAGATTACATCAGAAACTAGTATAAGTCTTGATCCGCATTTCTGCTTGTTCGTCCGCATTGACAAATGCGGATGAGATAATATGATCAGCATTTCCACTTGATCATCAGCATTAGTAAGTTGGTCATCCACATTGGTTAATGCGGATGATCAAATACTTGTGCGCATTTGCTTGGTCATCCGCATTTGTCAATGCGGACGATCTAAGTCTTGTCCGCATCTTCTTTTGTTATTCCGCATTTGTCAATGCGGAAGAGTAACTTGTTCTTCATCATTAGTATTATGTCTTCCGTATTAGTCAATGCACAAGAGTAAACACTTGTCTGCATCAGAGTTTTGTCTTCCGCATTAACTAATGCGGAAGATAACACTTATTTTCTTGGTAGATCTTCATCCGGATTTCATCTTGGACTTGTGGGATTCCAGCTGAACAATCATCAATTTACCCATTGAGTTGGCATGTATGATCCTTTCAGGGTGCAACAATACTCCCCCTAAGGATTATACAACCTGGTTTTCCTTAATGTTTAGGAGGTGATTGATGTTGAGATGATTCAGCTAGGTCTTGAGGTAGTATGAATGCAGCTTTAGTGGGATCCAGGATGGCCTTGATCATGTTTACAAAATCAGTTGCTTCTGACATCCTGTCTCTACTCAGCACATGAATTTTCATTCTGCTCATGTTGTAAACGGCTTCTATTGGTAACTTTTTAAGAGAAATAGTTCCCATATGGAGATTGTGGAAAGACCATCTCTATGAATCAATAAACTCCCTCCCACATCCACTTCAAGCTTAACAATATTCCAAGTTGCAGTGGTGTTTTCTTCTTCTTTCTTTTGTCTCTTTTAATATTTATTCTATCATAGGCCAGTTTCAACAACTTGATGCATTTCAGAAAGAAGTGCATGTCTTCTTCAGCCAATTTCTTGTTTAGTTCCCTGAAGTGCCTAGTATAAATGTAGTGGATGTATGATTCATCAAGTAATCTTACTTCATATCCACTGAATAGTCTTATGTCAGCTCCTTCTTTTCCTCCCCACTTCCTTTCTATCACCATCTCATAGTTCTCTCATCATAGTACACATTTGAGATGGGAGTGGAGGGATGAGTACCAGATACTACCTTTCTCTTCAATGACTCAGTTGGCTTTACCTTCAACTCAAGGAATACAATTTCCTCTGCTTCCACTTTTTTCTTCTTATCCAGGGGATTGACAAAAGTTTTATCTTTTCTTAAGCAATTTGTCTTTAATGAATTGAAGTTGTTTGTTCTTCTGAACATCTTAAGTATGTTCTCAAATTCATATCCCCTAAACATAGCTGCATGATTCATGAGTTCAAGTTAAGCTAGCTCCTTCAAATCATGAATCTCAAGGCATTTACTAGAGCTGAGTACTCTGTAAAGAATTGTACTAGCCCTGAGATTCTCTTCACCATGAACATGTTCCATGTGCTGTCGTACTTCCATGCTATTATCTTCTGATCTACCTTCCCCTTGGTAGTAGACACCCCTCTAATAAGTTCTACAGTAGTCAGTCCTTCTTGCAGCTTCAACTGAGATGGTTCTGCAAACCATTCAGGATATTTTGGAGCACTGGGGCAAGTAGTTCTTGGTCTTTTATGTTCAACAGCATGTCTTCAGCTGACACTATGCTTCTGGGTTTGGTCCTTGTCAATTCTTCTTCCAGTTTCTTGAGTTTATCTTTCTTTTCATTGATCAATTGAAGAGTTGCAGCCCTTAAAGAATTTGTCTTCATGTTGGCAATCCTTCTTTTTATGAATCCCTGACTTGGGAGATATTCCTTCATTTCCTTATCAGACATGTTATAAGGATCAGGAAATAATGATTCATGGGATGAGGTTGATTTCTTCGTTTGAGACAGCTTTTATAGGGGACCCCTTCTTGGCAGTGGAATTTCATACCTTGTAGATTTATTCAAAGATGAGTCTTTATGTTTTGGAGTATCCTTTGTCATTGTCTTCTTATATTCAGTGTCTATTGTTGGATCAAGCAACAATTCACTTTCTCTTCCTCCTCTTTCATTCTCTCATAAGTCATCCCAAACACTTCATGAGGATCATAGCCTTGATTGATCAAAAACATGGCTTTAATCATCAAGTCATCAATTTGAGCTTTGGTTACCATGTCTTCCACTGACTGTTCTTCTTTAATAGGACTGTCCATGAGAACATCCTTTTTAACTTCATATTCATCAGCAATTTTTCCCTCTTCTATGTCAATTGCTCTAGCCAACTTCTTCAACTGAGCTTCTGCCTGCTCATGTTCTTCCAAAAATTCAGCAATTGCTGCTAAACTTCTTGGGTCATCTTTTTTTTCTTTGCTGGATTTTCTTCAGTTATTGGTCTCTTGCCTTTAGCTTTTTCAGCCAGATACTTCCTCTTTCGTGAGTAAGTTTGAAGTTAGGGGCTAGAGGTTTCAGTTTGTTCTTTTGGCTCAGGGACCTGTTCAAGTGTATTTGGCTCTTGATCCTTCATTTTCCTTTTCTCATTTTCTTTGTGTTCAGTTTCAGTTTCTTCTTTCCTTTCTTTTTCATATCTTTCTTTGAGTTCTTCCTTTTGTTCTTCAGTTAATGAAATAGCAGGGACAATTTGCAGAGTTAATTCCTTTTCCAAATTTACCAGTGATTTGGGAATTTAGACAATAGGCTCTGCTTAGTTCTTTGAATGTTTATGAATTCCCAGAAATCATCATCAATACTGAACTGTTCAGATGCAAAACTATCCAAAGCACTGATAAGTTCTTCAAATTCACCTTTTCAGAGTCTGAATAACTAGTGTTTCCAGAATACACTACCATGTCTAGGCTCTGGTCTTTGATCTCAGTTTGACCTTCATCATCTACTTATTCTTCATTCTGATGTGTTACTTGGTTGTCAACATCATCAGCCTTTTCTTGTTTTTCTATCTCATCATCATCCTTCACTTCAGTTGTTTTGATCATCATTTCAAGCTCGTATATTCTTTTGTTCTTTCTCTCAATTTCCTTTTCAAGTTTTGAGATGATATCAGCTTGTTCTTCTATGATGTTTTCTTGTTCCTCCATTGCAATAGTTTGTATTTCAAGAGTATCTACATGTCCACTCACTTCTTCTCTTGAGTGTCTCAGCGCAGCTTTTAAATTCTAAATCTCTTTGTCTTGTTCTTTTCGTTCAGCTGCATATTTCTCTTTAAGTTCTTTTAATTTACATTCTTTCTCATCCAGTTCCAGGATTCTATCATTAATGATTCTTGCTCTCCTGTTTAAAGTTCTTTCCATCCTTTCCACTTTGAGTAACAACTCAGATATTAATTCATCTTTTCATCAGGCTTGTTGATGTTGGATTCAGCATAGCTCTCTGAAGGAGCAGCCTCAGAAGGTTCTTTCATAGCTTTGGTTTTATCATGATGATCCACCTCAGCAGAAGATGATTTGGATGATTTGGATGCACTTGTTGAGCCTTTTGTTTCAGCAGGGTGATCAAGTGATGATGGTAAAGGTTGGTAAGGAGAAATAGGTGATTGGTGAGGTGATATTGGAGATTGATGATGTGGTAATGTTTGAAGAGATGGTTGTGTAGAAGGTTGTGGTATTTGTTGCGGTGATGGCATTGGTGATGGTATTGGGGATTGTATTGGAGATGGTATTGGGGATGGTATTGGTGATAGTATTGGTGATGGTTGTGGAGTTGGTTGAGCTATTGGTTGTGGAGGTGTTGTGCGTGACTTGCTTGATGTATTTGTTGAAACATCCAAGCAAGAAGGGGTGACGGGGCACCACTGTCAAAGTTCCTTGGGTCCTTCTTCTTGATGTACTTATAGGATCTTCCATGATAATGAGGAATGTTGAGCACAAGTCCTTCATTAACAATGTCATGAAATGATTCATTGATTAGAAATTGAATGAATCTGGGGTACATTAGAAACTTGTATCTCAACCCTTCTTGAATGTTGGAGATTAGGCCATTGAATACATATGCAGACATGTTAAACCGTCTGTTGGTGCAGAGAGCACAGATTGCAGGAGATGTGAGGACTGGATTGTCATTCCATCCTGTTTTCCTTTTAGACAGACAATGTTGGAACATATGAATTAGGAATCTCAAAGGCAGATCCACTAATCTTTTGACTATCTGTTTTTCTTCATAACTCCCTTCATAACCAATTTCAGAGAAAAATGTGGTTATTTCCTCATCATCCAATTCAAGAGGATTATCTGTATTATCATTGAATTGCAGACATCTTCTAACTGATTCTTTTGTGATTCTCAGAGTGAGTACACTATGATTCTCCCAGTTAGAGTTTTCATTCCATCCTGTTCAACCACTTCAGCTGATTCCTAGAATGACCTCATGGGATTCTTGTAGATTGTTGGTCTTACTATCATGTATATGCTACCCTTGTGGTAGATAAGAATCTTATCGTATCTCCAAGACCTTCGGCTTCAGGCACATCAGGGTTTAGATAACCGCTGACGTTATGGAGCTTGCTCCAAGTAAGGTTTGCCATGTAATCTGCACAAGAGACATGTGTGTTAGTTAAAAATTTTGACTTTAACTTTGCTTTGATTTGTTAATGTGACTTTGATTTGTTACATATTTTATTTTTCACTTTGCTCTGTTTTTTGCAGTAAACATGATTATCATGGTTTTCAATATCAGTTGAATTCCTATCAATTATATGTTTATTGAGATCGAAAATGTGTATTACATCATATTAATGAGTTTGATTTTGGTGTTCTTCAATAATTTTCTGGTTCATTGTTTGATTTAAGGTAACAGTCCGAGACTTAGGTTTTGGTTTCAAAATGAGTTGAAGTTATACCTTATCTTTGAAACGACTGTGGTTCTGAATCGATGACAAGAATGTTTAAAGATGAAACACATAAAATCTTTGAATGTTTGTGATGATGATGATGATTGATGGTGGTGTACTGTAGGTTTGCGCTCGTCTCACTATAAGTTCTCTCAAATTTGAAAAGTATTAAATGACCCGTTTGAATTCCTTTAAATAGTCAAATAATACAATTTGAGAAATTTTATAAGTTTACAAGAATACAGTGAACACTGTAGTAAATGCTGAAGGTTAATTTGTTTAATTTTGTTCATCCGCATTTGTTGACTGTAGCAAATGCGGAAGACGAACTTTTGACATTGACAGTCCGCATTTGACTACTTTTTGACATTGACAGTCTGCATTTGACTACTATTTTTGACTCTACTGTTACAAATGCGGAAGTTTTGTTTCTTAACTTTTATTTTATTCGCATTTCTTTACTGTTGCAAATGCGGAAGTTAAACTTGAAATTTTGGCTTTCCACATTTGTGTTGTAGTAAATGTGGAAGAACAACATTGTATTAGTATTGTAACAAATGCGGTTGAGTTTCTTGTTTTACCATATCCGTATTTGTACAGTAGCAATGCGATAGAACAAGTCCATTTGTGCAACTACCAATGCGGTTGACAAGTCAACACAGCACTGTAGCAAATGCGATAGAGACCTGCTCATACGCATTTGTTGACTGTATCAAATGCGGTAGAGTAAATTTCACATTCACTTCACACACTAATGCGGTAGAGTAAATCATTGTCCGCATTAGTTGCACTTCAAAAATATTGTTACCCGTATTAGTTATATGCATGGGTTACCGTCACCCGCATTAACTAATGCACTTACTTGCATTACCTTTTGAATTTAATCAAAAGTTAATGTGATTGAATTGATTATTCATCTTATGAAGAGGTGTCCTTGATTGATTTTTCTTATGAAGTTGGCTGTTGAAGTTGTCAATTCTTGCTTGGATTGACTTGTATGTCACAATTAATACAAGTTTCCCGATTTTGATAGATCTTGGGCTTATCATGCTTCTAGGAATCTGCATAAGCTGAGATATAATGGTAAAACTTATTGCAACAACACCACTAACATTAAAACTCTTTTTGTTTTGTTTTTCAAAAATTTAGTTAATAAACAAAAACTTTGACTTACTAAAACCTTTTAAATTACTCCCCCTAAAGTTTATGTCGGCATTTGGAGAGAAACTTTAAAGATTTAAAAGTTTTGAATATTATTTTGATTAATATTAATAATGAAGAGAAAAAATCTCTTTGTAGGGATCATATCAATCTTACATTACACATGTGCATCCTTTATGATTAAATGGACATGGTTATGAACTTGAAGAGTGAAGGTATGTTTGTCCTCTTAAGCTCATACCTGGTTGATATTTTGATGCAAATGACTTTAATCATGTTTTGGTTGATTTGTTATTCAATGTGTACCTCACACACATAAGCATGAAATGATCAACCCTCCTTATACAATGCATGGTAGAACTTTGTCACAACTTTTCTTACTAGGTTACTTAAGTCATGAACTCTCATTTTCACTAATCCTCATTGGGATTCTTTTAATTTGATCCTTTTTCATGTTGATCCACATTGGGATTCTTTTCACTTCACTTTGAAAGGTCATCCATGATAGGATTCTTTTGTTCATTCAGTTGGAATGTATTACTTTGTTGATTCATCCAATTTTTGGATGTGTTCCACATTAGGAATCTGTTGGATCATGACATCTACACTATATGCAAGTTTTATGAGGTCTTTGCTCAGCAAAACAAAGATGAAACATGATATGGTGAAAGAGATTCATAAAGTACCATTACCTGGTGTGTTTAGGCTACTACACACACATGCATTCAGATAAGCCACTACATACCTGTACTTTGTGATGAGTGTTTCACAATTGAATATGTTTTTAATTCATCACCGCATGTATCTTTTCTTCCAAGTTGAGCCTACCAACATATTTGGTAAGTCATTTTAGTCGTTTACATTTTGAAATTAAGCATAGTGAATGATATAACAACTGTAATTATATCATTTCCCATAATTCTTTTCTTCATAAAACTTGATTTCTCTTTGTGGTTTTTTTGATGTTTTAAATTGTTTTTGATGTTTTTCATAGTTTTTACTCAAGGTTAATCATGCCAATTGACTGAACCAGAAATTCAAACCTACTAGGTTCAAATGCCTTGGTGAACAAATCAGCTAATTACTTTTCTATTGGTACTTGAATCAATTTGATTAAACCTTTTCAGCACAGTCTCTCAAAAACTGATATTTAATTTCAATATGCTTTGCTTTTGAGTGCTGACCTGGATTATTAGTTATAAAGACAACAGTTGTGTTGTCAATAGAAATTGGTGTATGCAAAAGGTTAAAACCATAATCAAGCATCTGGTTTTGAATCCAGAGAACTTGAGAGCAACAAGCTGAAGCAGCAATATACTCAGCTTCGGCTGTGGACACAGACACATTTTTCTGCTTCTTGCATTGCCAGGATACTAGTCTGGGACCAAGAAATTGACCACCGCCAGAAGTGGATTTTCTGTTGAAGTTGCATCCTCCATAATCATTGTCTGTGTAGGCATAGAGATTAAATTCTCCTTCCTTTGGATACCATAATCCGAGAGCTGGTTTGCCCTTCAGATACCTGAATATCCTCTTGACTGCGTTCACATGTGATTCTTTTGGATCAGCTTGATATCTAGCACACACACAAACACCAAACATAATGTCAGGCCTACTCGCTGTTAGATACATAAGTGAACCTATCATTGATCGATAGTGAGTTTGATCCACTGATTTGCCTTCAGGGTCAGGTCCAATCTTCACTTTAGTATCTACAGGAGTTCTGATAGACTGACAGTCAGCAAAGTGGAATTTCATGAGCATGGTTTCTACATATTTTGAATGATTGATGAAGATTCCATCTGCTGTTTGCTGGACTTGCACCCCAAGAAAGAATGTGAGTTCCCCTATAGCATTCATTTGGAACTTTGAATGCATAAGATCATCAAACTCTTTGCAGAGTTGCTTGTTTGTCGAGCCAAATATAATGTCATCCACGTAGATCTGGACTAACAACATGTCTTTTCCTCTTATTATTCTGAAGAGAGTCTGATCAATCTTTCCTCTTTCATACCCATGTCCAAGAAGAAAGGATGATAGAGTCTCATACCACTTTCTTGGAGCTTGATGAAGACCATACAGAGCTTTGTCAAGCTTGTACACTCTATGAGGGAAATCTGGTTCTTCAAAGCCAGGTGGTTGACTTACATAGACTTCAATCTTTCCATACAAGAGGGCACACTTTACATCCATTTGATAAATAGTAAATTTCATGGACGTAGAATATTATAGAAAGATTCTGATTGGTTCTAGTCTGGCAACAGGAGCAAACACTTCGTCGTTGTCAATTCCTTCTTCCTGAGTGTATCCCTGTGCCACTAGTCTTGCTTTATTTCTCATGACTATCCCTCTATCATCAGTCTTATTCATGTACAGCCATCTGGTACCGATAGGGTATTGTCCTTCGGGAAGATCTACGAGCTGCCATACTTCTTGTTTCTTGAATTGAAGCAATTCTTCCTACATTGCTTTAATCCAAATATTGTCTTGAAGCGCCTCTTTGATGTTTTTGGGTACTGTTTGACATAGAAAGCAGGAGAACAAATAGATGTTTGTAATACTGGACTTGCTTCTTGTCACCATCTCATTAAGATCACCAATAATGGTTTCAACTGGATGATTCTTCTGTATTCTTGTGGTTGGAATGGTGTCACCAGCAATAGTTACATCAATATTGGAGACATTCAGTTCATTATGGTTAGAGGCACACTCATCTTGTATTGTTGTTGAATTATGAAGATTGTCAACTTCTATTTCAGTAAATGCTACATCTTCAGTAGCACTGAGGTTGCTTGTATCATTTGAAGTACCTTGAGTTTCTTTTGGATTAGAAGCCTATTTTTGATTTCTGATCTCATGTGACAAGTCATTTGAGTGAGATGGTACCAGGCTGGGACCTTCTTTAGAAGAAACACTAAAGTTTTGTGACAAGTGTCTGATGGGATCAGCTTGAAGAGGAACATCTTTATTCATATTTCATCAGATGTAGGTGGAATCAATGGATAATTGTCTCTTCTTTCTACAGTTGATGAAGTATCACCTGAATGTATATTTCATGCATCAGACAAGTGAAACTGGTCAAATGATTTAGTAAAAGTGTCAATATCAAACAACCAATCAGGACCATTTGTAGATTTGGGAAACCAATGTTCCTTGAATTGAACATTTGTGGATTCATCGATAATGTTCAATCTAGGATTGAACACTCTATAAGCCTTAAGAATAACCTACAAAAAAATCCTTCATCAGACTTGGACGGAAATTTTCCCAAATGATCACGGGTGTTTAATATTGAGACTGGACAACCAAAATGTTTTGGGGAATCCAATAAATGGTTTCCTATGAAATATCAGTTCATAAGGTGTCATGTTACTTTCTTTAACAATCAGAGTTCGATTTTGCACAAAGCACGATGTGTTAACTGCTTCTGCCCAGAAGGTGATTGGCAGTTTAGCATCGGCTAGCATCGTTCTTGCTGCTTCAATCAGTGTTCAATTTCGCCTTTCAGCTACCCTATTTTTTTGAGGAGTTCTAGCTGCACTAAATTGATGGGCAATGCCTTTGGTTGCACAAAAGGAACTCATATTTTAATTTTTGAACTCTGTACCATTATCACTTCTTATTATTTTGAATTTGAGATCAAGTTGATTTTCAATTTTAGTGATAAGTTCTTGAATGTTTTGGGATGCTTCATTTTTATGAAGTAGGAAGAACACCCATGTGAATCGAGAAAAGTCATCAATGATCACTAAACAACATTGTTTCTTTCCTATACTCATTACATGAGTTGATCCAAACAGATCCATGTGAAGTAACTTCAATGGAGTATTGTTAGTGTTCACCAACTTGGTTTTGTGAGACCATTTGTGTTGTTTTCCTTTGAGGCACGCTGAGCATTGATCAATAAAATTGAATTCTCTTTGAGGAAGACCAATTACATGGTTTCCTTTGACTAACTTGTTCATATTTTTAAAGTTAGTGTGCCCCAAACATCTATGCCAAAGTTGTGACTCATCAAATGATGCTTTAGACAAAAGACATGTTTCTTCCTTAGGTGATACAGAACACAGGTTTAGGACATATGTATTATTCTTCCTCAGAGTCTTTAAGACAACCCATTCTTCAGGAATCTGAAATCCAGGTTTCAGAATGTAGCAGTGAGTGTCTGTAAAGTGAGTAGAATATTTTTTGTCGCAAATATGAGACACGCTTAGAAGATTGAAATTCAGCTATTCACAGTAATTCACTTTGTCAATGCTTAGCATCCCATTTTTCACACATCCTTCTCCTGTAATCCTACCACCTTCTGAATCTCCACCGAATGCCACAGTAGTTCCTTGTATGTACTTGAAATCATGAAGGAGGGAGCGATCTCCAGTTATGTGTGGGGAGCATCCATGTCTACATACCATAGGCTATTAGACCTGTGTGGATGAACCTACAAACAAAAAGAACTAATTAGAATAAGGAACCCAAGCCATGATGGTCTTGGGTTTCCTATTCTTATTCATGATAGTTACCTCTTGGTATTTCCATCTGAATGGTGATTTAGATGGAGGTGATTTGGGAGATTTTTGGTAATGAATTGGTCAAGTCATCTCATCAACATCTACTGAGGATTCAGATGAATAATGAAATCGTTGGTCTCTATTTCTTTGTAAAAGTTTAGCCCCAGTTTCATTATCAAAAGTTGGTTTTTGCTTAGGAAAGTCAAGTTTGTGTTTCATTGTGAGATGACTTCTTTGACCCTTCCGTAAATCCTTTGAGTTATTTCTGTCATTTGTTGATCTAGGTGTCCTAGATTGAGTATTATGAAGATGAGGTTTGACAGAATGCATCACAGTAGATGTTTTTGAGATGGACTTGTGTTGTGGAATTCTCAACCCCTTCTGATTGAATTAACAATCAGATGTATTGTGATTATTCATGTCACAAATTGAACAATACTTGTTGAAATAGCAATTTTTGGTGGGGTGATTGTTCATATCACAGATAGAACAATATTGATTGAAGAAGCATTTATATGTCTTGTGATTGAACATGTCACAAATATCACAATACATTTGTTTGTTTCTCGAATCAGATTTTTCTTTGTGTGACTCAACTAATACTTTCTTTTGATGAGTCACTTTCTTTTCTTTAGGTGATGAATAAGAATCAGCCCTTTTAGTAGATTGTTTCACAACACTTCTTTTGTTCAGTTGTCTGGGATGTTTCTGTTTCTTCAACCTGCTTCTCACTTCTTTCTCAAACTAGTCAACATGTTCTTTGTTACAGATATCAAACCTAACTCCCTGCCTTAATTTTATTGACTGAGGGTCTGATGAAGTTTTATGTGTTGAACTCAGTTTTACAGTTGGTTTCTTTTTCAGTGAAACCTTTTCTAATTTGCTTGAATTTTGTGGAGATACAATCTCATTATCAGAACTACTTTGAGTAGTGGGTTTCACTATTTTGACATATTTCTTTTTGCCTTGTGAAACACATGGTATGAATTTTATAAAAGGTACAATTGCTTTTATAGGGCTTGATGGTTTCATGACATTTACTGTCTTGTCTGAGCACTCTTTGATTTTGATTGGGTGTCCTAACTTGATTTTATCCTAATCGGTTTCAAAATAAACATCAGGTTTATTTTGAGGATTTGTCACTTGTTTCACTACTGATTTAGGTTCCGTAGTTTTAGGTTCGATTGATTCAGAGATTGATACAGAGTCAGGCATGACATTGTAATTGTCATTGTATGGTGGTGGACATGAATCGTACCCATCCCTGACATGTCCTTTGGAGGTGCAGTGGAGACTTTTGGTGTTTGAGCTGAAGTTGAATGGTGATTGAATGGTGGAGATGCAATGAACCTAGTATTGTTCATTTGATCTCTTGATGAGATGAAGTCATCTTCCTCTGTGATGAAAGCATTTTCAACAGAATGTGATTATGAAGGGAATTTGTAGGCTTCAATCACTCTTGGCCCACTCAAATTTCTGCTTCGTTTATCAAGTTCCAAAGCTTTAATCTTGGCTATCATAATGTCTAGAGTGGTACTCTCAAGATCAAGAGTATTTTTCAGCATTGTGACATTTTGCTTCCAGCTTTCAGGTAGGCTGTGAAGTATTTTCTTGTTGAGTTCTTTAATGTTGTATGAAACACCCATAATTTCCAAGTCATTGACCAACTGTACAAACCTGTGCAGTTGTTTTGATATGGATTCTGCTTTGGTGTGATGGAAGGTTTCATACTGATTGACCAGCTTGACTTTGTTATTTTAGCAACTTCACTGCTACCTTCACACATAATTTTGAGAGCATCCTAAACAGCTTTAGCAGTTCCATATTTTTCCAATGTTTTCAGCACATCTATTTTGAGTGCTTGAGTAAAAATAGAGTATGCTTTAAGATCAATTTTGATTTTCTTATAGTCATCTTCATCCAGAGTTAAGTCTTCAATTGGTATTCTAGTAGTCTTGTACGGTGCAGCTTGAGCTATTGATAGAGTAGTAGGAATATGTGGACCATTACATATTAAGATCCAAAAGTCAAGATCTACACGTGTGATATAATTTCTAAACCGTATTCTCCATTGTTTAAACTCAGATTTGTGTTTAAGCATGGGAGGTTTAGGTGTATGACCTAATTCAGAGTAACTGTTAGAATCCATGTTGATTTGTGTAAGTATAGATTTAGTTGATTCTAAGATTGATTATGTTTGATGAGTCCAACTTGTTCAAGCAGTTCTGTTGAGGTTCAGAATGAGTGTTCTTGCTGTTTGACAGGAGTATTTTTGCGGTTTGCTAAGTAGAGATGATAATATATACTACTAGCAACTTGATTATCAGATCAATCGAGTTCTATTCAGTCTGTGCGCAGATCTGAAAGAGAATCGAGAGCCAAAGCCCTAATACCAATTGACTGGGATTGTGTAAGAGTGATATTCTTACTTAGAATTGAATATGATAATCAAGTCAATGATTGTGTGGCAGAAACAAACAATCAAAGAACATTCAAGCAAGAAAATTACTCATAAATGTTGTTTGTATTGATATATGAAAGTTGATAAGTTACAGAGAATAATTACAACAAGAATTCTCTATCTATCATCCGTCACCTCAGTACAAAGTTAAATATTCTATTTATAGGTAGACAAGATGCCTTTACAAAATGACTAAACCACACCTGACATATTACATCAGAAACTAGTCTAAGTCTTGATCCGCATTTCTGCTTGTTCATCCGCATTGACAAATGCGGATGAGATAATCTTGATCAGCATTTCCACTTGATCATCAGCATTAGTAAGTTGGTCATCCGCATTGGTTAATGCGGATGATCAAATACTTGTGCGCATTTGGTTGGTCATCCGCATTTGTCAATGCGGATGATCAAAGTCTTGTCCGCATCTTCTTTTGTTCTTCGGCATTAGTCAATGCGCAAGAGTAACTTGTTCTTTAGCATTAGTATTATGTCTTCCGCATTAGTCAATGCGGAAGAGTAAACACTTGTCCGCATCAGAGTTTTGTCTTCCGTATTAACTAAGGCGAAGATAACACTTATTTTCTTGGCAGATCTTCATCCGCATTTCATCTTGAACTTGTGGGATTGCAGCTGAACAATCATCAATTCAACCATTGAGTTTGCATGTATGATCCTTTCAAGGTGCAACAGTAACGGTGGCGACAACCGTTGGTGGTAGTGGCCGATGGTATAGAAACTATGTATAAACTGAATCAAATGTTACCTTATTTTTATAAAACCCAACAAAGAATGTTATTTACTTGAATCATCTAATTGTGTAGAAAATGTGTCTTAGAAGGAAAGACAAAAAAATAAGAGTGAATTGTCATTTTCCTCCTTGTGGTTTGCTCACATTTGTCATTTTCATCCAAAAATGTTTTTTCTTGTATTTGGCTACTCAAGGTTTGGAAAACGTTGTCATTTATCATTTTAAAAATTCGTATTTTTAAAAAAGTTTTATGCTTTAAATAAATTTTTTATTTTATAAAATTTATTTATTTCGAAATAACATTAATAAATAGATCATTTTTTAATTTATTAAATTTAAAAAATATTAAATAATATATTACTAATTAAGGTAATTATTTAATAGGAGAAATAGGCGGAAAATTTTGTTGAGAATTATTATAACGTTGACACATGTCATCCGAGATACCATTTTATTATAGTAGAAAAATTAGTAAACCGTGTGTTACACGGGTTTAATAAAAAAATAGTAATATATAAAATTTATTATTTATAAAATGATATTCTAAGAGATTATATGACTGGAATTATGTATGAGAAATTATTATAAACCATAACACAGTATATCAACTTCTAAAAATATGTTTTTAATTTTTTTTTAAAAAATAAAAAAATTCTAAAACAAACCGTATAAAAATTTATTTTTAATTTTTTTCTTATTGTAACTCCTAATTCAATTACTTTTTGTTTTAAAAAGTTGACTTTTTAGAAATATCAATTTTAATAATATTTCTTATTTTTAAAAAAGTTTTATGCTTTAAAAATTTATGATTTTATAAAGTTTATTTATTTAGAAATAACATTAATACATAAATTTGTTTATGAATTTATTAAATTTTAGAAAATGTTAAGTAATAGTATTAGTAATTAAGGTGATTATTTAATAAGAGATAGAGGGGAGAATTTTGGTGAGAATTATTATAATGTTTATATGGGTTATCTCAAGATACCATTTTATTATAATAAGAAGATGTCCATTGTTTATAAGACCATCAATGATAGACGAGGGGACGATTCCACCCACCATTCTCCATGTTGGCTTCTTCTCTGAGTTTTTACATGGTCTCTCTCCCTCCCACATTCTGCATGTGTGTATCTCTTTTTCTTTTTGAATGGCCGGTTAGTTGTTAAAAGTTAGTAACACCAAGTTAGTATTAATTAATCACTGCCAAGGTTTGAACCTTGTACCTCCAAGAGAGACAAAACTTCCCACCTCCCTCTTGAACCACTAGGCCAAGAGATCATACGAAAATGAGTATAATGTTTAGTTTTTAGTTAACTTTTACATCTTGTAAAAGTTAAAGGACTAAATGTGTAAATCCTTAATTGATGGTACTTAAAGGTTGTTAGGTCAATGTATAAAAGGGGAAGAATATCAGTTGTAAAATTCACTAAAAAATACTCAATAACTTTCTTGGAAATTTTAGTTGAGCCATGAATTTCATCTACGTATTACCTTTGAGATGGTCTAACCTTATAACTCACCTTTTATAAATAATCCACAACTATATTATACCAACATCGTGTATTGCGACAGGTTTTGAAATTCGCTGGGTTTGATTTCAATTACTTGTACATTAGTATTCACATTGTTGTTTTTAAAAGTTTGCATACATCATTTTTATTTATTCAAGATAATATATTTTTCTAGATTATATATTTTTATTTTTTCTAGATTATACAAGGGCGAAGCGTGTGATCCAAGTACAATATATTTTAATAGTTCTTTTCAGTACATTGTAAATGTTCTTATATTCTAAATATGTTGTTATCATGCGTTTATTTCCACATATGTTTCAATGTAAATTTTATCCAAGTCAGCTTAACGTGCCGGCAAAACACTAGTGAAATATAAAATGAAAAGTGGTTGGAGCATTAAGACACTTGTTCCGTCTTGTATTTGATCCGTGCAACCCTCCCCTTGCAGCATCTTTTGTTCTCTGCTTTCTTTGTACACATATTTTTCCCTGTTTTTGGTTTATAATATTTTTAATTTGTCTCTTGCTACTTTATATTGTTTGCCCTTCTCCTGCTCTCCATTCATGTGCGATGACATGGGTGCATTTCCGCGTTGAACTTCATTGTGCTGGATTTTTATGCTTGTTGCATGTTTGCATATGTACTTTGCTTGATTGCGTAAAAGGAATGACAGGTTGTAATTTAAATGTGATATACTACATACACATACTTACTTCAGATTTTGATACACATAGTAGATATTGACAATGTTGAATATATAGAAGTGTTAATGGACATACCAATTCAACTAGCCTACACTAATGAAGTATTTTCATATATGTTTTCATTATCTTTCAAAGTAAAGATTAAAGTTCTTCATTACTACAAAACCCATGTTTTATTTTTGTTTTAGGTTTCTGTCTGCTATATGCCATATAATTTGGTCTGTGATACGAACGAAAAGAAGAAGACATGAGAAGTAATTCGATCAATCAATCTAACCGTTCTCACTCATGATTCCACCTTTAATAGATTCGAACTTAACTAACTAATGGTTTTAGTTAGGACTACAACTAATTGCCACTTTTACAAAATACACCCTTAACTATGAGATTATTACAATATGACCCCTTTTATTTCTACTAAACAATCTACTCGTAACAATACTTCACCCGCTAAACATTCTTGACCTCAAGAATGAAAATCAGGAAACCAAAGCTAGAAATCACGCAAGTCTTCCCATGTAGCTTCAGTGGCCGGCAAATGCATCCAATAGACCAAAATACTAACAGCCATGGCATTACGTTTGCGGACAAGCTTCTAATCCAAAATAGCCCTGGGATATAAATGGAAACGAGGTTCTTCCGACAGGGGAATAATTCGAGAATGGTCCCCCTTTATAGCTTTAAAGCTTTTAGAAGAGAGATATGAAAAGTAGTATGAATTTGAGAGGAAGAAGGTAAATCAAGGTGATAAGAAACTAACCCAACTTTCTCCATAGTAAGGAAGGCACCAAAATAACAAGGACGCAAATTTTGATGATGGTGTGATCTCAAAGATGTTTATACCAAAGCTTGCAATTCACAAAGACCCGATCACCCACATTGTAGTTTTGATCCAAACCATGATGATTGGCTAGTTGGCGCATACAATTCCGAGCTGTTTCATGAGAAAATTTCAAACTGGCCAATTTGAGTTCATGGGCTTGGAACAACTCTTCTATAGAAGCAACCTTTGAGTCATTTGGAATGTATGGAATGTGTAATGGAGGTTTAATGTCTTAAAGATATTCAGTTGGGGTCATACCAATGGCTGAATGTTTAGTAGTGTTATACCATTATTCCACCAAGGTTAACCATTTAAACCATAGCAATGGAGTATCCATAACCATAGCCCAAAGATATGATTCTAAATAACAATTAAACACTTTCGTTTGACCATTGGATTGTGGGTGATAAGTAATGGAATACAACAAAGAAACGCCCATGAGTTTCATAAAATATTTCCAAAATTGACTAAGGAATAAGGAGTCACGATCGGACACAATCGTGGTCGAGCACCCATGCAATTTGTAAATATTATTAAACACTACTTGAGCAACCTGAGCAACTGAGTAGGGATGAGAGAGACCCACAAAATGATCATATTTAGTAAACTGATCAACCATACTAGTATTGAATCTTTGCCACATGATTTTGGAAGTCCATTGATGAAATCCATGGAGATATAAAAAAATAGTAGTGGGGACAGGTTATGGGTGTAGCAAGCCAGGCATAGCTATACATTCATACTTACTTTGCTGACAAGATTGACACTCATGTATAAAAGCACGAACAACCTGAGAACATATCTTCTAATAAAAAAGTTCCCTAAGGCGATAAAGTGTTGCTACATAATCAGAGTAGCTTCCAACAAGGGAAGAGTGATATAAGGCATTCAAGTCAGCACATAGGGTGGCATGAGCACAATGTGGCCATCCCAAGTTAGTGGGGAACAAGAGTACCTTGTTAGAGAGTAGTTAAGATAATCTGCAATTGAGGATCGATGCCTAACTTTGTTGAATGTGTGGCCAAAGTAATGGATCTATGGAACCTAAACTCATTTGAAAAAGAACATATCCCTATACTCTTGATAAAGCATTAGCAACTTGATTGGTTGATCCTAGTTTATAGATGATATCAAAATCATAGCCTAAGAGTTTGGATAACCAAGAGTGCTGAAGAGGGGTGGTAATCTTTTGACTGAGTTAAAACATAAGGCTTTTCTGATCTGTCTTGATAATGAAACGTTTGGTGATGAGATAATGATGCCAATGTTTTACTGCCATAAAAATAGCTAACAGCTCGTGCTCATACACCGATAAAGATTGTTGCTTTGGAGCTAAGCTCTTACTCAAATAAGCTAATGGATGATTCTATTGCATTAACATTGCCTTAAACCTTTAGTCGAAGTATCCGTTTCAATAACAAAAGGTTTATTATAATCAGGTAAAGCCAATACCAGCGAAGATGATAATGCATGTTTAAGCTAATCAAAAGCCTGTTGTGCAACAATGTCAATCAAATCCGACTAATGCCAAGAAGCCTCTTAGTTTTTTAACAGTTTAGGGTTTGGCCACTCTGAAATTGCAGCAATCTTGGAAGGATCCGTATGCATACCCTCTTTGGTAATGATATGCCTCAACTAATTGACTTGATCTCCTGCAAAAAAGCACTTGGACTTCTTAGCAAATAAAGAATTGGTATGCAGAATTTGCAAGACAGCTTCCAAGTCGACTAGATGTTGATCAAGAGTAGTGCTATAAACTAGAATATCATCAAAGAAAACTAGAGCACATTTGCGTAAGAGGGACTTGAAAGTTGCATTCATTAGTGCTTGAAATATAGCCGTAGCGTTGGTTAACCCAAAGGGTAAAACAAGGAACTCAAACTGTCCTTGATGAGTTTGAAAGGCTATCTTGTAAACATCAGCTTCATGCATTCAAACTTTATGATACCTCGACCTCAAATCTAGCTTTGAAAAACACAACCATTCCCCCTAACTCATCAAATAATTCTTTTATGAGTGGAATAGGGAAACTATTCTTGATAGTGGCTTCATTTAGTTTCCTATAATCCACACATATCCTCCATGACCTATCTTTTTCTTGACCAAAACCACCGGGGCTGCAAATGAGCTAGTACTCTCACGGATGATGCCTATATCCAATATTTCTTAGGTCGTTTTCTTAGTTATATCTTTTTGAGCAACTTGCTAACTATAAGGTTTTTGAACTATTGGATTAGTGCCCTCCTTCAAAATAATTTGATGATCACATGATCTTATTGGTGGTAGCGAAGTGGGTATCTGAAACACATCATCATATAGCTTTAGTAACTTCTCAACTGTTGGGATTGAATTATTTCTAGAAACTAAAGGAACATGTTGAGGAAGATCAGCTGATTGAGCATGGAGACTGAATAAATAGGCATGAGTAATGTTGATATCATTACCCAACCAGTCTTGTAGTTTATTAGCTGAGCACAAGGTTAATCCCCTAAATTTTGCTTCCTTAAGTTCGTAAAGGATTTCATTAATTGCGAACTTCAAGTGAGGGCCTTAAAATTCCAGGTGATATCATTGAGACCATCTAGCCATTGGATTCCCAATACTATAGCATAATTCCAGATAGGTATGAGTAACACATCGATCATAAACTAATTGCTTTGCATTGACCTTTAGAATTCATTACATACCTTTGTACAATTGATTAAATTTCCATCGGCCCCTATGATTTTAACTGAGGGAATTTCTTTAAATTGACAATGAAATTTGCTTGCTAGATTCAAATCCAAGAAATTGTGTGTGGATCCTGAATCAATAAGGATATGTAATGGTTTAGTTCCCACTCACCCAACAACTTTCATAGTAGAGTATGAATGAACTCCTATAATGGCATGGGGATCGATTGTGGTTGGTATCTTACCATCATTAGCAAAAGGAAATTACTCCACTAATTGCTCATCAAATATCTCTACAAAGAAGAGCTATTTATTCTTACATACATGTGCTGGTGTAAACTTTTCATTGCACCCAAACCATTCACCCCTCGCCTTTTTTTCATATATTTCTTTAGGTGATTGTCTAAGACTTGTAATTGGTTTTACTTTCAAAGGTGGTGCATGTAATAAAGGTAAATTGGTTGTTGTATTGGTTGTACAACTCTTGTGATGGTAGTCATTTCTCTTATTAGTAGCAATTCATTGAGTACGTTTGTAAGGTCTAGGCCAGTAGTGATTATGAGTAGGTTTTAAGTTCTCTTCTTGCATTCTGGCTAACATATAGGCTTTAGGTAAATTCTTATGTCTTAGTAACCTAAGCGGATTACCAATTCTAGTTTAATAGCTCTCAAGAATAAGCTAGTAGCATATCCATCACAGATAGTTACCTTGGTTAAAGCAAGGTTAAAATCTTGAAATAGTTCTTGTAGAGAACTTGTTTGTTTGATGGCAGCTAATGCACCAATAGCATCTGATCCGATCACCACTACAAATCTTGTTAAATTAAAACCTTTATACTCTAGCCATATCATGCCTTCAATCGAACCTCCTCGTGATTGCATGAAAGATGGATGCCAAAGTAATGCCATATCTTCTAAATGCACAATTGCATAACGTACCTTCACATATTCTGGAGTTCCATCAATGGTGAAGAAATGCTCCACTTTACATAACCATCCTTCAACATTGGTGCCATTAAATTTTGTAAACTCTATCTTCGTGAGCATGTTATGACTGGTATGATAAGCGATGTTAACACCACTGTTGCTATCGACTTGATTGACATTGGTGATTCCATGGAATTGACTTCATTACCGGTAAATGACTACAAATTCTTGAGAATTTCAGTCAATTGATTTGAATTATCAACGATCTTGATTGACTCCATATCTAATGAATTCTTCGATGTTTCCGCTTTGATTGCTTCCAATTCCGTCAAATTCCCACCAGTTGTTGTTTCTAATCGCAACATCGTAGCTTCATGTTCTTGTACCTTGTGCGCCAATGACTAATTCTAAGTAGTCGCCATTGAATTCAATTGAAGTAACAATTCAGAGTGTTTGAAGGATCAATCTGCTCTAATACCACTTGATACGAATGAAAGAAGAAGACAAGAGAAGTAATTCGATCAATCAAGCTAACCCTTCTTATTCATGATTCCACCTTTATTAGGTCGGAAGTTAACTAACTAATGGTTGTTAGTTAGGACTACAACTAATTGCCACTTTTACAATATACACCCTTAACTATGACAATATTACAATATGACCCCTTCTATTTTTACTAAATATTCTACTTTGATTTGTGTTTCCAAAGGTTACTATCAACTATCACATTTGGTTTGTGGAATAGAGTTTTTCTCACAAGGATTTAGAGAATTGATGCTTCGAGGATTGTCGCATACAAGGTTTGTATTTTTCCTTCTCAATTTCATAATAATAAACTTAAATACGCATTGTAGGGTTTGTTAGAACATAAAAGCAAGTTTAATCATTTAAACATTCAGAAAAACGCAGCGGAATAACAACTTTAAAACTGATTTTATAAGCTGAAAAATATGTTCTTATGGTGACATATATATGTTTAAAACAAACCCAAAACAAAGGATCATAATATGTGAACAAGCAAGCTATGTATAAGCAACAAGCAACACAATATGACAACCACAAAAGGGCTGCCAAGATACCTTCTCCAACAGCTGAAAAATCGACAGGAAAGGAGGTGTATGATGCTGAAAAATGACCGAGACTTCAAGATTAGAGATCCTCAAGCTTGTATACCCCAAGCCCTTGAAGTAAACACCACTCTTGCTAGGGAGAGCGCACCAAAACAACTCAAAGAACCCGAAAAAATGCTCCTACTTCCTGCTGCCTTTCGAGAGGTGTAGAGAGAGAGAGAAAAAGGGTTGTGTGTGTTGCTTGCATATGTGATGGATCAGATTTTGAGTAGTGTAAAAGACTAGTTGAGTGTTTCTTTGGTTTTCAAAGAAAAGGGCCAATGAATGCCAAGGGGGGCGGCCGACAATTACAACTCAAAAGGGGGTTTTCCCTCTTTTTTCAAACACACATACACACTCTCTATAATAAGCCTTTTTGTCACACATTAAATAAGTCATCTACAGGATATATTTAAATGTGACAAGTCTTCTCTAATTAAACAATTTAATTAAAGTATACTCTCATGTTATTTGTGTTATTTAAACCCTTTAAATACCAAAATAACAATAAACCCATCAACAAATTATCCTAATAATTGTTCCATTTCATATGCAACTTATTTACAAAACTCATTTTCTAAATTGGTGTAAATATTTAATTGCATGATCATATCATCAATTAAATATTAATTGGTGTTTGCTAAGCTTTTTATTGGGTATAACCCGACTTGGATCATAACGTACTAACCGCATCAATATTCTATGTGTCTTGGGCACATAGAATCCAACAATCTCCCACTTGCCCAAGATTCATAAAAGATTGATGCAAGCAGTAAATACCGCCTAACAATGGTCTACTACCCTTAATACGCATGACTTATAGCCATTCAATAACATCATCTCTTTCAAGTAACCCACTTGAAATGATTTAGGTGAATCAATCATCTATCCTTTTGTTTAAGATGTCATGTTAAATCCAAGGACACAGAATGATCATTCCTTGTTGATTTAACTTAATCAGGCCTTAGACATCTAACTCTCAACGAATAAAAGGAACAAATTCCATCTTGACCACATACGTTTCTCACAAACACCTCGTATCATACCTGAACGTACCCTTATGTACTGTCCATTATTTCAGGGCAGTGAAGAATCAGCTCAAGGCATAATACTTGGTGAATATCAAAACCCAGTATGTATCTCAGGTCGGAGGATACCAAATGATATTCGCCTTTACTCAAAATTACTTATGATCAATCAATAAGATTCCATGTAGTAAAGTTTGAGTTGCGGGTTAATCCTATATTTGTATCCCACAAATATCTATGAACCTTGGTAGCAACCCATTGCTCTATATTCATCCTTATGAATATCAACCAATCCAAGTTCATAATAATCTTACCCTCACACTTGTTCCCACAAGTATGAATGACTATGGACATTTAGAGTAAACAATTTACTCATGGATTAAACATGCTAAATTGGAACATTAATTGAAACATTATAACCAAATAATTTTATTCAAATAAAGAGTTCCACATATCCAAATAAATTTACAGATCAAATCCAATCACTAGAATATCGAAGTCCCATGGCACAAGTATGACCTTCATGCTTTGCCTTTTCAAGGAGCTTCGTGAGATGATCCGCAATGTTCTGATCCGTGTGAACTTTGCGAATACATATCTTTCCCTTTTCAACTTCATCTCGTATGTAGTTGAATCTCCGCTTAATGTGCCTAGTCTTTTGTGAGCACGAGGTTCCTTGATTTGAGCAATTGCACCCTAGTTATCACAAAAGATCTCTAGGGGGTCCTGAATGGAAGGGACAACCCCCAAATCGGCAATGAATTTCTTTAACCATGCAGCTTCTTGAGCTGCCAATGAGGCGGCGACGTATTCTGATTCTGTAATTGATAGAGCCACCACATCCTGTTTGGAGCTTTTCCAAGAGACCACACCTCCATTCAGAATGAAAATATATCCCGATTGTGACCGAGAATCATCACGATCAGTTTGGAAACTCGCATCCGTGTAACCTTTTACAACGAGTTCCTCATCACCAGATCCATAGATTAAGAACATATCTCTTATCCTCCTTAGGTACTTAAGTATGTTCTTAACAGCCATCCAATGACTGTTTCCAGGATTTTGCTGGTAACGGCTTGTCATGCTTAAGGCGCATGACACATCCGGTCTAGTGCATATCATCGCATACATGATGGATCCAATAGCAGATGCGTATGGGATAGCCTTCATTTTATCTTGCTCATCCTTTGAGCTAGGACATTGAGTCGTACTCAATATCGTTCCTCTTTGAATAGGTACGGTACCTTTCTTAGAGTTCTCCATCTTGAACCTTTTCAAGATTTTATCAATATACGCACTTTGATTTAAACCAATCAACCGTCTTGATCTATCCCTACAGATCTTTATTCCCAGAATATAGGCGGCTTCTCCAAGATCCTTAATGGAAAAACAACTTGCAAGCCAGGTTTTTACACCTTCCAAGGATGGAATGTCATTTCCAAATAGTAGTATGTCATCAACATACAATACTAGGAAAGTTATTGTGCTCCCACTAGCCTTCTTATGCACACAATCCTCATCAGCGTTTTTGATGAAGCCAAATTTCTTTACCTCCTCATCAAAACGATGATTCCAGCTTCTCGATGCTTGTTTCAATCCATAGATTGATTTCTTTAACTTGCATACTTTATTAAGATGTTTTGGATCGACAAAACCTTCAGGCTGAACCATATAAACATCTTCCTCAAGATATCCATTTAGGAAAGCGGTTTTGACATCCATTTGCCAAATCTCATAATCATAATGAGCAGCTATGGCAAACAATATCCTTATAGACTTTAGCATCGCAACAGGTGAGAAGGTTTCATCATAATCAACCCTTGAGTTTGAGTGAAACCCTTTGCTACAAGTCTAGCTTTATAAGTATCCAAGTTTCCATGCATATCGGATTTCTTCTTGAAAACCCACTTACTTCCAACTACCTTGGAATTAAGAGGTGGTACAACAAGTTCCCAAACTTGATTTTCATACATGGATTGCATCTCAACGTTCATGGCCTCAAGCCATTTGTCACAATCCAAATTGGACACTGCATCATGGTATGTGGTTGGTTCATCTGAATCTACCACATAGCATCCATCCATGAAAAATCCGTATCTTTCAGGTGGATTACTAGTTCTACCACTTCTACGAACGTTTTGTGTGTATTGATCAACCACTTGATCAACTTCAACATCCTCATGTTGAGTGCTAATTTCAACCAAACGTGCATCGGGTTGTGGTTCTTGATCCTCCTCAAGATCCACTGTTCTACTGCTAGTTCCTTCCATAAGGAACTTTGCTTCTAAGAACTCACCCTTTCCGGAAACAAGCACCTTTTGTTGATGTGGATCATAGAAATAATATCCCATAGAATCTCTAGGATATCCAATAAAGATACACTTGGTGGATCGGACTTCCAATTTGTTTGGGGTGGGAGTCTTAACATAAGCCTCACAACCCCAGACCCTTAAGTATGATAGGGATGGAACTCTTCCATGCCATATCTCAAAAGGTGTCCTTTCCACCTTTTTGGTTGGGGCCATATTTAAAATGCAGGCCGTAGAGAGCAAAGCGAAACCCAAAATGATAGAGGTAATAGGCTTCTAGTCATCATAGATCGGACCATATCCAATAAGGTTCGATTCCTCCTCTCAAACACACCATTGTGTTGTGGTGTTCCAGCTGGAGTGAGTTGTGAGACAATCCCACAACTCCTAAGATGGTCTTGAAAAGCATCACTCAGGTATTCACCTCCTCTATCCGTGCGGAGAACTTTAATCGACTTGTTGAGTTGATTTTCTACTTCATTCTTGAAGATTTTGAACATTTCAAAAGCTTCATCTTTGTTCCTTAATAAGTACACATACCCATAGCGACTATAATCGTCGGTAAAGGTAATGAAGTATCTTTCACCATTCCTAGTCATTGGTTTAAAAGGACCACATACATCCGAATGTATGATTCCAATAAATCGTTTGCCCTTTCGTTAGTTCCACTAAAGGGTGCCTTAGTCATTTTAACTTGTAAACAAGATTCACAAACATCAAATGAATCACATTCATTCGTTTTTAAAAAACCATTCTTTTGAAATGTTTGTATATGTTTCTGGTTTATATGGCCAAGACGACAATGCCAAAGATAGGTATCACTCAAATCTAACTTGAGTTTCTTGGTGTTAGTATGGTACAATGAACTATTTAAAGCATTTTCATGAACCAATTCATAAATGCCATTAATGGGTATAGCTTTAAAATAGAACATATCATTTAAAGAAACATGAATATCATTTTCAATAAAAGATAATACATAATCATAAAGTCTTAATTGGGATACAGAAATAATGTTCCTAGTCAAACTAGGAGCATACAAAACATTCTTCAAAATAACATCCAAGTCACTTGAAAGTTTTAAGATGTAGTCCCCAGAGCTTCAACTTGGACTTTGGTACCATTGCCCATGAAGAGCTAACATCCCCTTGATTGAAGTCCCTACTTCTTTTGAACCCCTGCAACAAATTGCAAATATGAGTTCCACATCCGGTATCTAATACCCATGTGTTTGAAGATGTAACATTAAGATCAATATGAATCATGTATATTGTACCTGAAGTCTGCCCGGCATCCCTCTTGGCTTTCAACTCTTGGAGATGGACAGGACAATTTCTTGCCCAATGTCCAATTTCCCCACACTTGAAGCATGGGTCATTGGTAGCAACCTTTTGCTTCTTCTCTTGCGGTTTGGGTGGCACCCTTGCCACCCCTTTCCCTTTCCCCTATACGGGTCCCTTACCCTTGGCAACCTTTGCCTTGGGTGCGGGATGAGGCCTTTTCTTGTTCCCACCTTCATTGATGGTGAGAACGGGTAAAACCCTTTTACCCATGGCTGCCTCGGCTGTTTTAAGCATTGAGTGAAGCTCACCAATGCTTTTGTCCCAAGCATTCATGTTGTAGTTCAACACGAATGTCTCGATCTTCTTGGTAAGGCCATTAAGGATCAAATCTGTGGCCAATTCCTTCAAGACAGGACAATTAAGCCTTCGAGGCGGTCAATATGACTTTTCATCTTAAGTACATAAGATGAAACAGATTGGTTGTCATCCATACGACATGCATGGAGTGCTCAAACCGTTTCGAAGCGCTTAACCCTTGCTTGCGTTTGGAACGTTTCCTTTAGCTGGGTTATCATGTCATATGCTCCGTGATGTTCATACTCCTTTTGGAGATCTGGAGTCATGCTCGCTAGCATGAGACAAGACACTTGGACAGAGTCCTCAGTGTACTTGAGCCAATCGTTGTAGGCCTCCTCGTCATCCTCAGTAGGTTGATCGGGGATAGGGTCATCTAAAACATATGATCTTCTCTCTTGCTTGAGAACGATTCTCAAGTTTCGATACCAATCAACAAAGTTGTTATGATTTAGACGTTCCTTTTGGAGGATCGCTCGTAATGATTGGTTTGACGCGGATGAGTTATCGTGATTATCATTGTTGGTGGCCATCTACAAAATTTAACAAAGATCTATTTTAGTATTTTCGATATTGTTATTTTTAATAATTAATGCCTTTTAAGGTCATTTTTATATTAAAGCTAGAACCCTACATTACATTTAAATTGTGGTTAGGTGACCTTTATCCCACGATTTAAATAATAAGGTGGTCAACGTTTGACGATTGCAACCATTTGCAACTTCTAGAATATGGGATCGACTTGAAACATCATATGTAATGTCGGCATGTTAAACCATCAACACCATTTGGAAGCCACACCGTAGGTGATCCATTTGACATGGTTTGCAAATCAAGATATCCTACTTACACCTACGTGTGAGTTTGCCAAAATAAGTGGTTAGGTGATCTTTATCCCATAAATAAGGCATTCTCACCTCAAGTCGCAAGTTCCCTCAAAATGGTTACGTGACCTTTATCCCACTAAGAGTTCCCAAGTGACTCAAGTGTTGTGTAAAAGGACGGTGTTGATCTTGTTTAAAATTTTAGAGATTTCATAATACAAGTTTTAGAAAACTCTATGTACTTGTATTTGCATGCTTTCAAATACAAGGTACCCTATGGTCCTCTGATTAAAACCAATTTTTTTTAATATTTAAAATCATTAAATCAATTTAATAACCTTTTATTAATTTTTAATGATAAGAACCATTAATTTTCAGCTTGTTAAGTTTGTTGATTAGTTTTTAATGCATATCAAAATATCAACCATACAATCAAATGACAAACATACAAACAAGCATAAACATAAACAACCATAATGTGCATAACCATAGCTACTATTGTGACCACACTTGTTTGCCATCACAAGTGTGGTCATTAGGTCTTTCTTAAGGGTTGAAAATAACACAAAATGAGATCAATATAGACTCCCACTTGAACTTGCATCCATATGCTTCAAGTCCTTCTTTTGTGTCTTCTTCTTGTGCTTCCTTCCCCGACATCTTCTTTTACAAAATATATATCCTAATACATATTTTCTAGTAAAAGAAATTACTCCTAATCTATTATTACATCCCAATGAATAAATAGACAAAATACATTTTAAACAAAGCACAAGTTTATATACAACCCCATTGAATGAATACAACCAAATAAAACATTCAATCCAACCCATAACAACACAAGGTCTAAGGTAGGTTATGCACCAACATGAACATACATCATATCATCCAAAATAAACTAAGAATCCCCATTATAACCCACGATTTTCAGCCAACATAAACTGAAAATACGAGTTTCAAACATCGTCCAAACAATATACATATCATATACATATCTTTCAAGGTTTAATCACAAGCATGTGTGATATAACTTGAAAGCTTGGGGATTCAACATACAAGAACATTTCAGCCCTTAAAAGGGTTATAAAATCCCATAAAACAAATTTTATAAGGATACTAACAAGCATGCTATCCACATAACCGGCTCTAGATACCATTGTAGGGTTTGTTAGAACATAAAAGCAAGTTTAATCATTTAAACTTTCAGAAAAACGCAGCGGAATAACAACTTTAAAACTGATTTTATAAGCTGAAAAATATGTTCTTATGGTGACATATATATGTTTAAAACAAAGCCAAAACAAAGGATCATAATATGTGAACAAGCAAGCTATGTATAAGCAACAAGCAACACAATATGACAACCACAAAAGGGCTGCCAAGATACCTTCTCCAACAGCTGAAAAATCAACAGAAAAGGAGGTGTATGATGCTGAAAAATGACCGAGACTTCAATATTAGAGATCCTCAATGTTGTATACCCCAAGCCCTTGAAGTAAACACCACTCTTGCTAGGGAGAGCACACCAAAACAACTCAAAAAACCCGAAAAATTGCTCCTACTTCCTGCTGCCTTTCGAGAGGTGTAGAGAGAGAGAAAAAGGGTTGTGTGTGTTGCTTGCATATGTGATGGATCAGATTTTGAGTAGCGTAAAAGACTAGTTGAGTGTGTCTTTGGTTTTCAAAGAAAAGGGCCAATGAATGCCAAGGGGGGCAGCCGAAAATTACAACTCAAAAGGGGGTTTTCCCTCTTTTTTCAATCACACATACACACTCTCTATAATAAGCCTTTTTGTCACACATTAAATAAGTCATCTACTAGACATATTTAAATGTGACAAGTCTTCTCCATTAAACAATTTAATTAAAGTATAATCTCATGTTATTTGTGTTATTTAAACCCTTTAAATACCAAAATAACAATAAACCCATCAACAAATTATCCTAATAATTTTTTCCATTTCATATGCAACTTATTTAGAAAACCCATTTTCTAAATTGGTGTAAATATTTAATTGCATGATCATATCATCAATTAAATATTAATTGGTGTTTGCTAAGCTTGTTATTGGGTATAACCCGACTTGGATCATAACGTACTAACCGCATCAATATTCTATGTGTCTTAGGCACATAGAATCCAACAAGCATTTGGTAGAATTTTAGTACTATCACTTATGTTTGCTGAGAATGTTATTGTGTTGTTAGTTTGTTGCTTTCATTTTCAAAAGAACTTTTAAAATAACATAGATAATAATCATCTTGCAATGAATTATTTAATTGCGTTGATCTATTAAAATCAAATAGGTCTAGGTTCAAAATTAAACTAATGACGTATTATATTGTTATAATGTTTGAATTATTCAATTACAAAAGGATGCAATCTCTTACTTCAACAAAAGGATGGTGATAAGATTGAAAGAACTTTTAGTTTTGACGAGCTAATTACAAGTGTCTAAGCCTAAGGGGGAGTATTGTTAGGTCTAGCATCAATAGAACTCGAATTAATATGTGTAATGAATGCTTGTAATTCATTATTATGTATACATTAATTGTATAGGTTAACCCGTATATATATATATATATATATATTATATATATATATAATATATATATATATATATATATATTATATATATATATATATATATATATATATATATTATATATATATATGTTGTTTTATGTATGTTTGCACGTAAAAACATTGTAATTGATGAATTTTTGAAATTGCCCAAGTGTAAGAAACATCCACGGATGAACATCTTGTTCTTCCGTTGATATGTTTCTTACAAGTAAAATACATCCGAAGATCTTCTGTGGATGAACAACCAGCTCTGAGGATGAAAGTACAAGATACCTTCGGAAGAACAAGTTTACCTTTGGAAGACAAGATTCCTATGGAAGAACAATTATCTACGAAAGAAAATTTTCCTGTGTAGTCCAAACACTTGTATTCAAATAATACCAGTGTTACAAGTCAACAAGTCAACAAGACAGTTATGCGAATCCCAAGAGATCCGGTGATTCCTTAACGGAAACAATTCCGAATCCCAAAAGATTTGGTGTTTCTTTAACAGAAACATTATTGTCTATAAATATGGATCTTAGGGTTCAAATTAAGTAGACGACTAAGACAACTTCAACAACAAACATCCAAGAAGCAACATTACAATCACCAAACATCACATCAAAGCACACAAATCAATACCCTAGAAGCCATCACATCATCAAACACTAAAATCAATATCATTCATTCATTCATTGTTTATTGCAGGATCGGTGAAGGGTGGTCACTTACAACACAACAACATAAGAAGGAGAACAAACTAAACTTAATCAAACAGTGAACTGGACTAACCACAATACATGATACTAAGAACACAAGTAAGTAAGTGACCCAACAAAAGAACAAGATACACAAGTATATGGTTTTCAAGATTGCAGTATATTGCTTTCTCAAGTTCTATTAAAGTGTTACAAAGCATAATAGTAAGATACAAGAACATGAGATACTTATACTAATCCTACAACCAGCATACTTTGAAGGCCACCTGGATACAATTGACTAGACACAAAACAAAATCAATTGTAGAGTCAAAAGGTAGATTGCCTTTTGACTAGTGACTATGACATGACATAGCTCACATCCTTATCTACTACAAAAAAGGATAAAGTACATGAAGTAGAAAGTTACCACTCAAGACCTCAATGTACAGTTACCAAAAGCATAGACCTTTTCACCAACTCATGTAAGTTGGTGACTTTATAGAGTTGCAGCAGAAAGGGGTCCAGCTTTATGAAAAAGTACATCAGATAAAGCATGTTGTTAAAAGTCTTCGAAAGAAATATGTCTTCAAGTGTTGGCTTGAGAAGACTTTGTCTATTGAAGCTTCGGAGGACTTCATCTTTGGCTTTGGAAGATATTGGGCTTGGCTCAGAAGATTTCACACTTAGAATATTTCTGTTGCATGTGTGAAACTTCCAAAGCATTCTTCAGTGTACTTGTGCAACATGCAAGAGAGACTTTGGGTGTTTAGGTTGCATCAGCCTCTTCATATAATCCCTACAAACTCCCCCTAGGCTAATGCTACCAAACCACTAGTAGACTTCAGATATTTACATTCTCATCAGAATAATGACCATCCTTTTATTCATGAAATGATCAGGATCCCTCAGATTGTCAAAATGTCTTCTCATTATCAAAGTGATCATGCAGAGGCAATTGAAACATATCTTGCCAAGTGTAGATGTCTTCAATGCCTTGATCTATGATGACATGCCATGTTTCCGGATTTGTTATGTATGTCCAGGACAAGATGGGTCTTCCTGATGCTAGAGGAGCTGTTTGAGTGGGAGTTAATGCAGCATCCTCTGGCTGCAGATCCTCAGGATGTTCTGATTCATCCTGAGGTTCAGTAAAAGATGCAGCCTTTTTCTTCTTTGACTTTGGCTTTGAAGCAATCCTTTTCTCTCTCTTTGTTCCTTTTAGAGAACACTGGCCTGTCGCACTTGTTTGATCTTCATTGTCTTTCTCAGTTGGGTCTTCCTCTCTCATAGGTTGAAAAGGAGAGGGAGGTTGACCTTGCTATGGATTAAAAGATAAAGCTTGCTAAAATTCAGTAGGAGGTCCGGGCTGTGTTGTCTTTGGTTGTTCATCCTTAACCTGCACTTGGAGGGGAGTGTTAGTCAATCAGTGCTCCACTATTTATCTTTTGCTTGATCACCTGATATGCTCATCCATAGTGGATAGAGACATGGGGCCAAGTCCTCTTCCAGAGAATCCATACAGCTACAAGAAGCTCATCATCCTCTACCTGTCTGCAGACTTCTTCAAGTTCTTTTGGATGATGTCTCTTGATTTGGTAGCTTCTTCCCTCAGCTTCCTTTTGGTTGTTTTTCTTTCCTTGACTATCTCAAGTTCAATTTGTTTGAGATACTCAAACTTAATATAGTCATAGGATAAGAGAAGAAGTGCTTCTACCTGATAGAGACATGTTGCACTCAGGTAGTTGATCATCTTGATCATGTCTTCTTCTTTATCTACATGAGATTCTTGTTGAACCACATCCTCATGCTTATAGAGTATTTTCTTTCTTCTGTCTTCGTTTATTTGAACCAGTAAATCTGCATCTTCTGCCTCTTTCTTTTCCTTTGACCTTTCCATGTCAACCAGTTCATTTAGTTCATCCAAGGGGAGAGAAATAACATTGTCAATGTCATCGTTCCTGGTCTGTAAGTAGTTTATACTAACTGCCCTCAACTCATCATCTGCATGTTTGGTCCGGGGGCAGCCCTTATTGCAGTCTCCATGAGTCTTGCAGACCCATAAGAGGAACTTTCTCCCCTCAGCTTCCTTTTCCTCTCTCTCTCTCCTCCTCCTCAATCTCCTCAGATGTCATCTTTCTTTTCCCTTCGTCACTAACTGACCTTTGTGACTCAGGGTGGAGAGAGCTTTGGTCTTTATTGCTTGATGTAGCTTTGAGCTCCGGCCAGAGAGAGGTTGAGAAGCACCTTCACCAACACGTGTCTTAAAAAGGTATGGATCTCTGCAGCAGTTGATGTTGATGGGACAGGGATCTCAGGTCCAGGCCACTAGACGTTCAGTCAAGGTTTACCCTATGAAACTAATCTTAGGGTCTGCCTCAACATCTAGTTGACCGATGGCATTGTCTGATTGCCTTAGTCTTCTTCTAAAGCTGACCTCTACAATGATCCTAGCCTAGATTCTTTGAGCCATTCTGTTAGCTTGTCTTGATTGGATTGGATTAACAAGTGCATTGTGACTAGATCAAAACTTTCTTAGAAGTTCAAGGTGTGAAAATTGAAGATCCTTTGTTGTCCATGAACTCTAAGAATGATGAGGGCTTTTTTGTTGTTGTCATACCTCCACCCAATGATGTGATTTGAAGATGGTGGAGATGAAATAGCCCTTGGTATCCCTTCCTCAAACAAACTCTGTATTAAGGAGTCTATGCAGTCCATTTTAATATGAAATTGAGAAACTTGCTGAGTAGGCACAATTGCAAGTGAGGATGGTGAGTCCTCAATGTCCATACTCTGTAAAGAACTCCCAGGTTCTATGATAGTGATGAATTTCTCCCCCTTTTTGGTAGCATCACCCACTTGCATAGGTGAGCTAGGAGTTAGGTCAATCACATCCACAGGTTCTTGTGTTCCTAGCTGAGCTCTTCTTAAAAGTCTCCCGGCTAGTTTGTCCTTAAGATATGAAATCTCAAGTTGTTGATCATTGACCCTGTTTTACAACTTAGTCACTTAAGATTCAAGGTGACTAACCTTGGAAACTAAATAGGTGCATGTTTTAGATAGTTGTTGCACCTTTAGTCTTAAATTCCCCTCATCTTCATCAGAAGAATCATTGGGGGATGAGATGATTGTAGTAGAGTCCTCTCTCTTATCACCAGCTTCAGGTTCTGGGCTGCTGGTTTTCCGCTGCTCACTGACAGCCTCAGTTGAGAAGTGAGTGGGCTAAGTTGCTATGGTTGAGGTCTTGATGATGTAATCACTTTCAAAAGTGAGAGCCTCTTCTGTATGGACATCCTAAACAGGTTGAGAAGTGTCCACCTCAGTAGTAGGTGACTGATGTCAGATAGAAATAGGAGACTCAGGAGCATTCATCTCTCTTTGAGAAGGGAAAAGAAGGGAGAATCATGATACTCACTTAAACCTAAATCTTCATCAGTATAGAAGTCAAGGTTGGGGATTGGTTGGTTAAGATCTAAAGGCTTGGGGTGGTAATTGTCCCTTAAAGGTTGATCACTTGAGTGTTGAGACTTAGAGTGATGGCTTAAGGCAGTTTGGCTTATGAGCTCATCAGGCTGAGCATGAGGAACCTCAGCACTGATCATAGAAGGAATGGGAGTAGTTTGCTCCTTAGGAGAACTGGGAGCTCTAGTGTCCACTTCATCCTGTGTGGGTAAGTATATGGGGGCCTGCACAGATTGAATAGCCTGAGTAGGGGTTCGTTTGTGTTTTATTTGGTAGGTGAGGGTGATTTGTGGCTATTGATGTGGTTGGGAAGTTGAAGGTGTGGGTTCAACACTAGCTGGAGCAGGAATTTCCTCAGGAATCTGGTCCCATCCACCATGCTTGTTTGATAAGCTGTGGATAATCACATGGAGCAGGAATTTCCATTGGGATGAGACATTCCCTTTCCTGAAGGGCTTGAAAAAATAATCTCCGTCATATCCTATCTGCACAAAGGACTGGTTAACAACTTCCTTGGAAAGAACACCTCACCTTCTTCATCATCCAGCTAAAGATGCATGTTGATGATGGCCAAACTGTGGCGGACAGTGCCTTCTTCCCATCCATGACGATATCTTGGCATGTCTTCTAGATTCTAGCAAATGATCCACATGAAGTGGAGGATCAATGGTTAGGGAGGTGAAATAGTTCGATTGAGCTAAGAAACAGCAAACCTCTGAGAAATGTGGATCTTTCTCAGAGCTTAGCAGAGAAAGCTGATTATGTTGTCTATGTAACTGCATGGTAAAGTTCAGATCATTTTTGTGATGAGGGTTGGCCATTTTGAGATAGCTTCAGAATGAAGAAAGAAATTTCAAAGAGAAGTTTGGGGTTTAGTGTCACACCTTCAAAATCCACGTGCGGAGTTTTACCGCGAGGCGTGTGAACAAACCAGGATCACAGTCAATAGTTACTCAGAACGACTCTATATGCCATAATTTAAATAAAACCAACCAAAGTACAAACTTTAAATTGTGCGGAAGCGTTTTGTAAAACAACCCAAGGAATAAAAATGTATACTATGGCAAAACATGTGCCAACCCAAAATAGTAAACATTCACCATTAAAATACTAAAAATGTCCTGAAAACCGGGTCTTAGAATGCAAGTGAAACCTTGTAGTGCTCCTAATGTCAAGCAAGCTAATGACCTGAGAATAGCATACTAAAATGTCAACACCATGGTTGATGAGTTCAAGAGTGATATTCAAACATAAACAGTTTAGTAACATAGATATAAAAGTAGTGCATTGTAACAGATAGCTAGTCCATTAACAACAAATATTAATTCATAGTGATTTCGCAATTGAAGCTCACTGTGTTACGCTGTTGCCTCCTGTCACGACTTAACAGGTCGTGACAATGCGCAATAGGACAAATTTCACCCAGTTGACCTCGAGTCACACAAGTGGGGCTCGTCAGACCCAGTAGTACTACCCAAATTTCCCCGCTATTCAATATTAACAATTCGAATGTGTGAGGACTTTTCCATGATATCAACACTATATTAATATTATACACAACTTAAATATATAAAGCGTTTGTGATTTACCAGTATGCTATCTACCCCAAAAGAGATTAAATAAAGAGTGGGGCATGAAGTCACTTGATACGCGTGATAGACACTTAGAGTTTTACTTGACAGACAGAATGGACAGACAACCTTCAGAGGTTACCTAGATCATATAAGTACGTGAGTACGTGTAAATAGAGAACATGTGAAACCCTAAGTACACTACAACCAAGGACTCATGATTTCAGAAAAACAAACACGTTTGACCCAGTTGACCCGTTTGACCCGTTGGTGACTTTATGTGTTGTAAACCATTCAAGCAATCATACACATATATCATACATGGTTAACATTCAAATAGATCATATGTATGCTATAGTATCCAGGTGTATCACTTAGATCATCATACATCCAAGTATCATACAAGTCATGCGAATCTAGAACATTAACATGTCCACTAGTTATAACACAACTAACATGCCACACAAAGATCAAATCACGCACCACATGCCATGTGATGCCACTCACGACTTCACATCCTAAACTCTGCCAATCCAACTAAGTAGGGGCCTTAGATTCGCATGCGTGTATGATGATCATAATCATATTCATTAGCCATGCTCATTGCATTCAACAAACATCACAACAATCAACTTCCAGTCCCAAACATGATGTCCTAACTACTAATCTACATCAACATCATACATGATCATCAAAGTCCAAACATCACCCATGATTATCCAAGTATCCCATACAACTAATTTAACATGTTCTATCACATTAGAATTCATTCATAAACTTACTAACATGCTCCTAACATCCCAAACATGTTCAAACTATCATCCTTCCAACTTTGTGCAAATAAAGTTTCTGTTTTTGGAAAGCACATCCCAAAATCTATCAAACATCCAATGCATTCATGAATTCATTAATATTATACGAATTCAAGTTCATATCAACATCTAAGCATGATTGACAACATCCAAACATCATAACTCATCAATTCATATCCTAAAAAGTTACTATCTTTAGTAATGTATGAACTATAACCCGTGTTCTTGAATTCCCAATGATCACAAAAACAATCTCACATCTAATCATCACCATGAACACATCCATAACATCAATTCATCAATAATTCAACATTACATGTAAAATAAAGTTACTATTATTAGTAAGCTATAAACACCAACTTCAATTCATCAATTTCTCGCAAGATCAACGTATCCTAACATTCATACAACCTACAAATCATCATACATTCATCAAACAATCATCAACTTCACATAATCATGCTAATTTCGAATTAGGGTTTGCATAAAACCAAAGTTCATGATCAATCCACTAAAAACATACAATACACGCATAATCAACGTTAAACAACATGTATTCAATCCAACTAACATATTAACATCATCAAACAACATCAATTTCAACCCCATGAAGATCAATAAACAATTTTAGGTTCGGCCATCATGAAAAACTCACAAAAACTTGAAAAATCTAACCTTTAAACGTGTAATTGCTTGCAATTGATTATTCCAACGTGTTGTAATCCTTGTAATCAAACAAAATCGAGGCTTGGAGGCTAGTTCTAGGTTGAAATCGCAAGTGGAGAGGTGTAGGGTGATGGTTGCGGCCGATTTGGGGTGAGGATTAGGGTTAGGAGTGTTTTGTTTAATTTTATTTTCCATATTTACCCTTTAATCCCTTGTGTTTTGGTATTTTATAAGAACTAGGCTTTAAACTCTTTGTAAAGTGTTTTTAACTTAATAATATATAGATATAAACTAATGAAAATCATTATATATTTTATCTTTATAAAACCATAAGGCATACGAATACATAGGCACGTTTCCGCGTTACGCGATTAATTTTCTAATTAACATTTAAAACATGCAAACACATAAACATAATACAATAATCACATAATCAATTAGATTATCATTAATTTAACATTATTAATTATTATTAGGTCACCAACGTTAAACAAAAACTAGTGTGTGTTTACGACACGTGTATGCAAGACTTAACGGAACTAATGGAGTTTGATAACAGAAATTTACGGGATGTCACATTATCCCCATGTTGAAAGAATTTTTGTCTCGAAAATTGCGTTACATGGTGAGAGTGTTCCATCACTGGTCTACTTCATTGGCACACAGAAATCGAAATCCAGTGAGTTTTGGATGAGTTGTCACATCATCCCCATGTTGAAAGAAATTCCGTCCCGAAATTTAAATCAATACCTTTGTCTGCTGGCATCGTCCTTTCGAATAGTTGAGGGTACTTAAGCTTCATTTGATCTTCTCGTTCCCATGTGAATTCCGGTCCACGTCGCGAATTCCAACGGATTTTAACAATTGGTATCTTGCTTTGCTTAAGTGTTTTCACCTCACGGCCATCACCTCGACTAGTTCTTCGATAAAATGCAATTGGTCATCCACTTGAACTTCTTCTAGTGGTACCACCATTGTTTCATCAGTTATGCACTTCTCCAGGTTTGACACGTGAAATACATCATGGATTCCACTTAGCGAATCAAGTAGGGCTAGTCGATAGGCCACTGGACCTATTCTTTCCACTATATCAAATGGTCCAACGTACCTCGGATTTAGTTTCCCTCTCTTACCAAACCGAACTACGCCTTTCCATTGTGGACTTTCAACAAAAC
Organism: Flaveria trinervia; assembly: GCA_025506515.1. Taxonomy (NCBI): domain Eukaryota; kingdom Viridiplantae; phylum Streptophyta; class Magnoliopsida; order Asterales; family Asteraceae; genus Flaveria; species Flaveria trinervia. The sequence continues at coordinate 54,233 of JACCIX010001324.1, forward strand.
CTTGTCACCAACCTGAAACTCTAAAGGTTTCCGCCTCTTATCAGCATAACTCTTTTGTCTGTCTTGTGCTACAGCCATACGGTTCTGTATCTGCACAATCTTCTCGGTTGTCTCATGAATTAACTCGGGACCTGTTAGCTGATTATCACCAATTTCTGCCCAGCAAACTGGTGATCGACATTTTCTCCATACAACGCCTCGAAAGGTGCTGCCTGTATGCTAGTATGATAACTGTTGTTATAAGAAAACTCCACCAATGGCGGGTGAATTTCCCAGTTATTTCTGAAATCAATCACACAAGCACGTAGCATATCCTCCAACGTCTGTATGGTACGCTCACTCTGGCCATCCGTCTGTGGATGATAAGCAGTACTCATATCTAATCGGGTAGCCAAAGATTTCTGCAATGATTTCCAGAAATGTGACGTGAAACGAGCGTCGCGGTCGGAAATAATTGAGATAGGTACACCGTGTCTCGAAACAATCTCTTTAAGGTACAGTCGGGTTATTTCGCCATCTTGTCAGTTTCCTTAATTGCAAGGAAGTGAGCATACTTTGTCATCGATCCACAATAACCCATATCATGTCACAACCAGTACTAGTCCGGGGTAACTTAGTAATAAAATCCATGGATGGTTTTTGATATTCCACTTTTACAGCCCGGATGGTTTTTGATATTCACTTTTACTTTCGAGCAGGTCAGACACTTGCTCACATATGTAGCTACATCCGCTTTCATGTTAGGCCACCAGTAGTGCGCCTTTAGGTCATGATACATCTTGTTGGATACAAGATGTATAGAATACTTGGATTTGTGCGCCTCGCTCATAACTAAATCTCTCAGATTTCCATAAACAGGCACCCAAAGTCTATCCATGAAATACCGAATTCCATCCTCTTTCACCACTAGCTGTTTATCCATTCCCCTTAACGACTCAGAACCAACATTTTCTGCTTTTAAAGCTTCTATCTGCGCCTCCTTAACTTGTTCGGGCAGTTGGGTACTCATAGTAAGCTGTAAAGCTCGCACCCGTCGGGGTTTAGCTGTTTCCTTCCTGCTTAGGGCATCGGCAACTACGTTCGCCTTTCCCGGATGGGACTTAATAGCGCAATCATAGTCATTTAGTAGTTCCACCCAACGTCGTTGCCTCATATTCAACTCTTTTTGCTCGAAGATATGTTGAAGACTCTTGTGATCGGTGTAGATAGTGCACTTGGTACCGTACAAGTAATGTCTCCAGATCTTTAAGGCAAAAACCACCGCACGCAATTCTAAGTCATGGGTGGTATACTTCTTCTCGTGAACCTTTAGTTGTCTCGAGGCGTAGGCTATCACCTTTCTTGTTGCATCAAGACACAACCCAATCCTTGAATGGATGCATCGCAATACACCACAAAGTCATCTGTTCCCTCTGGTAATGCTAATATCAGGGCAGTACAAAGTTTTTGTTTTAACAATTGAAAAGCTGATTCTTGGTTCTCACTCCATTTGTATGTCGTTCCTTTGTGGGTCAAGGCAGTGAGAGGTTGTGCGATCTTAGAAAATCCTTCTATGAATCATCGGTAATATCCTACTAATCCTAGAAATTGTCTTATCTCACTCAGCGTTTTGGGTGTAGTCCAATTCTTTATCGCCTCAATTTTGGCAAGATCAACATGTATCCCTTTCTCATTAACAATATGACCTAGAAATTGCACTTCTCTTATCCAAAAGTCACACTTTGAGAATTTGGCATACAGCTGCTCATTTTTCAATAGTTCCAAGATCATTCGTAAGTGCTCATCATGCTCCTCCTTGGTCCTAGAATATATCAGTATATCATCGATAAACACAATGTCAAACTGATCAAGATAGGGTTTGCACACGCGGTTCATGAGGTCCATGAACACAGCAGGTGCATTAGTCAACCCAAAAGGCATGACCAAGAACTCATAATGACCATAACGAGTACGAAATGCAGTCTTGGGAATGTCTTCTTCTCGAACTCGAAATTGATGATAACCAGATCTCAAGTCAATCTTCGAATAGTAGCTTGATCCTTGAAGCTGATCGAACAAGTCGTCGATACGAGGTAAAGGGTATCGGTTCTTGACTGTTACTTTGTTTAACTCTCTATAATCGATGCACATTCGGAATGTGCCATCCTTCTTCTTAACAAAAAGAACAGGAGCTCCCCAAGTTGATGTGCTAGGTCGAATAAAGCCTTTATCTAAAAGCTCCTGAAGTTGTGATGACAACTCTTGTAGCTCGTTTGGTGCTAATTGATAAGGTGCCCTAGCAATCGGAGCTGCGCTGGGAGTCAACTCAATTTGGAATTCCACTTGGCGGTGAGGTGGTAATCCAGGAAGATCCTCTGGAAACACCTCTAGAAAATCGTGCACTATGGGAATATCCTCCATTCTCCTTTCTTCTGCCTGCTTATCGGTTACAAGTGCTAGAATAGCCACACGACCCTTTCGTAATAACTTTTGAGATTTTATGTATGAGATGATGCCTATCACAGCACCACTCCTGTCACCTTTGACGGTAAGGATTTTGTCATCAACAGGGATTCGTATGATCTTCTCATGACATATGACTTCCGCTTGCTTGCTAGAGAGACAATCCATGCCTATCATAACATCAAAACTCCCTAGCGTAACAGGCATAAGATCATAGCGAAAGTATGACCAGCAAGTTCTATCTTACAGTCTTTAAGGATATGCGTTACATGGATCTGTTTACCGTCGGCTAATTCCACAGTGTATTTAGATTCTAAAGCAGAGGATATATCACTTAAAAGACTACAGAACTTTAAGGAAATGAAACTCCTATCGGCTCCAGTATCAAATAGTACCGTAGCAAAACAACCATTAACAGAGAACCTACCGGTAACAGTTGTGGGATCATTTAGAGCCTCACCTGAGCCAATGACGAAGGCTCTCCCCTTGGCTCCATCTTTATTGCCTCCATTACCAGTACCATTACCTCCATTGTTGTTATACCGTTGTTGTTATTGTTGTTGTTATTGCCATTACCATTTCTCCTTAGTTGTGGGCAGTTTTGCCTGTAATGCCCTTCTTTCCCACATTCAAAACAACCTTTGGGAGTTTCTTGAGGTTGTTGTGGCCTCCTTACCAGTTCACCATGACAATCCTTAGCAGCGTGTCTAATTTTTCCACAGCGTTGACACTTGAAGTTATCACACCTTCTCACATGATGGTAATTACACCGAGTGCACTTCGGATGTCTACCACCATAACCACTGGGTCCTTGATTATTTGCAGTCGATTGGTTGAAGTTACGGTTATTGTCGAACCTTCGCTGCTACTGAACTGGCTGTTGTTGCTGTTGAGGTTGAGGTTGACCGCTAGAAGATGATGATGCTTTGGTGTTGTTGGCATTATCCCACTTTCTTTTGTTATCGGGCACGCTCGCCACAGCGCCCCGTTTGGGTAGACGCCCTTGCTCCACGGCTTGGTCAGTTAGCATATGAGCTAGCTGGATGGCTTGCTGAATGGTGGTTGGATTGAAAGTAGTTACCATACTTTGGATTTCGGGTACTAATCCCCGTATGTAATGCTCTACCCTTTTATGCACCTCATTCACCATTCCGGGAACAAAGTTGCTAGTCCATGGGTTCTAGTGGTGTAGGCCTTGATTTTCGAGCCCTGCATCTTCAATTGCTAGAACTCCATCTCTAACTTCTGCACTTCATTGCGAGGACAGTACTCCTCAGTCATCATTGTTTTAAATTCATCCCATGGAAGCCCATTCGCCATCGCTTGTCCTAGCATCTGGACTTGCGCATTCCACCAAGACAGAGCCGCACCATCCAAAGTCCCGGTGGCATACTTCACTTGATCGTAGGTGGACAGTTACATTTGGAGAAGACAGACTCAGTCTTCTCGAACCATTGTACAAGCCCTACAGCACCCTTTGTACCGCTGTAGGTGTGTGGTTTACAGTCCATAAAGGACTTGTAGGTACACACTGGTGGTCCTCTTTTAACACAATACACATTAATCAGACATCCCATACAATTACGTAGGATATCAGATTTGTCTTTCTATCATTGTTTACCTGCTGGCTGACCCGCGTGGGCAGCAACCACTGTCGCCTGCACATGCTCATTAATTAGAGCAGCTAATTTTGCGGGGGTCATGTTAATAGCACCTCCGCCCTGCTCTCCGGTGCCACGTCCACGTCCGCGTCCATGACCACGTCCACGTCCACGTCCACGTCCATGGGCGTCCATTCTTTTCACTTTACATTCACAAATACAAAATGAGTAACATTAAACATATTTATCTCATTGAAGCACAATAAACAGTAAATAAAAGAAATAATGAATCATCACAACCACAACATTCATAACAAAAATAACAACCAAAGTAAATAAATTGTAACTGAGTCACAATGTATTTATCAATGTCAAAATTTAAGTTTGTCGTTTGTGTGGGAAACAACCCTTCCCATATAGGTTTCAAAAAGAAAAACACTACGTAGTCTAAGTCATATAAAGAAAATCAATCGACAACATCTGACCCATCACTGTCATCCTTCATCTCCACTGGTTCCTCCTCCTCGGGTCCCTCGGGATCCTCATCCTCAAGGTCTGCTGCAAGAGCAGGAGCTATAGCAATCTGAAGTGCCGCTAGTTAAGCTTCTAAAATAGAAATCCTATTATCGGCTACGGCGTTCCGCTGTTCACAAGCAGTCACGCGCCTCGGAGTGCCATGAGACCATCTTGCATATGGTGACACTCGTTTAGGGTCATCCCATGTTGTTCCTCGAGTTCATCCAGTTGATGTCCCAGCTTGTACACCTCTTGTTGCAGTGTACAGACATCACTCGTGAGCCGCCTGACTCGATGCTGCTCAATGTCCAGTGCTGCCACTTGTGCAGCAATGAGTTGCTCGTTGGACTGGACCGTCCGTGGGAGTGAAGGCATTGGTTGGTCGGCGTTGTTCCTAGTCCTGGGCCTCGGGACAGGTACGCGCTCCCTAAACATAATATTATCAATGAATCTAGGATAGAAACTCCAGTCTCGTGGAGGGTCACGCTTCATCAATGCAAAAGGTTGATCCCAGTCAATCTCCTCTCGAGGATAAGCTAGTCGGGGCCAATCGAATCCATTGTCAGGTACAGGTGCGGGAGGTGGGGATTCAGATCGTGAAGGTGATTCAGATCACTTACCTGGAACTCTCGATGATGATGCCATGCTGCAGAGAGTGTGACGTGTATGCCAATGAGTATACAGCAGATGAGAATAAGGCACAGGTAACTAATAAACTGTGTGCGGTTATAGTCTAGTGTGTATGCAACCTAGTTCCCTATAACCATTGGCTCTGATACCGATCTGTCACACCCTCAAAATCCACGTGTGGAGTTTTACGGCGAGGCATGTGAACAAACCAGGATCACAGTCAATAGTTACTCAGAACGACTCTAGATGCCATAATTTAAATAAAATCAACCAAAGTACAAACTTTAAACTGTGCGACACGTGTATGCATAAAACCAAAGTTCATGATCAATCCACTAAAAACATACAATTCATGCATAATCAACGTTAAACAACATTATTCAATCCAACTAACATATTAACATCATCAAACAACATCAATTTCAACCCCATGAAGATCCATAAACGATTTTAGGTTCGGCCATCATGAAAAACTCACAAAAACTTGAAAAATCTAACCTTTAAACGTGTAATTGCTTGCAATTGATGATTCCAACGTGTTGTAATCCTTGTAATCGAACAAAATCGAGGCTTGGAGGCTAGTTCTAGGTTGAAATCGCAAGTGGAGAGGTGTAGGGCGATGGTTGCGGCCGATTTGGGGTGAGGATTAGGGTTAGGAGTGTTTTGTTTAATTTTATTTTCCATATTTACGCTTTAAGCCCTTGTGTTTTTGTATTTATAAAAACTAGGCTTTAAACTCTTTGTAAGTTTTTTTAACTTAATAATATAAAGATATAAACTAATGAAAATCATTATATATTTTATCTTTATAAAAACACAAGGCATACTAATACATAGGCACGTTTCCGCATTACGCGATTAATTTTCTAATTAACATTTAAAACATGCAAACACATAAACATAACACAATAATCACATAATCAATTAGATTATCATTAATTTTCATTATTAATTATTATTAGGTCACCAACATTAAACGACAACTAGTGTGTGTTTACGACACGTGTATGCAAGACTTAACGGAACACGGAGTTTGATAACGGAAATTTACAGGATGTCACATTTAGGTCAGGAGGAAGAAGGAGATGATAGTAAGAGGGGAAACCGTTGGGTTTATATGTGTAAAAGGATTTCAGATAAAGTTTAATGAAAAAGGATAAACTTTGAAATCCAGATGTCAGTCCCACTTCTGAAAAAGTAGTCTGCTCTTGCTCAAAAAGTAGTTTTCTTGGAAGTCAAAAAGCTTCCCAAGGTGAATTATCTTCGGAAGTTTTAATGAAAAAGCTTCCGAAGCTAAAATGACTTCGAAAGATTTTCCTGAGAGTTGTGAAAATTTTGATTCAAAAGAAAATTTTAAGACTTGAATGTTTTGTTCTAGAAGAACAAAGCTTCCGAGAGTTAATTTGCTTCGGAAGAGAATGGTCCTTGAAAACATATAAGTGTCTGAGACAGCATTTAAGCTTCAGAACATATTTCAGAAATTTCTTCCATATGTAAATTTCTTAGACAGTTATTTATTTTGAATGCATGATTTTCCTCCAAAGATAAAAACATATCTTCCGAAGGATAAATTTTTTTTAAAAATCTAAGAAAAGTTTTCAAAAAGATTTTCATCCAAAAAAAACAAGACCTAATGAAAGTGATGAACTAGAAAACTTAGGACACACAGATTTTAAGAAATAATAAGGATTAGTTTTAAGAGAAACCTACTCAAAGTTTATCATCCAATAGCTGATATTAGATATTTAAATCTTTGTTGATCAAAAGCTTTTGTAAAAATTTCAGCATTTTGTTCTTTTGTGTGAACTTTGAGTAGTTTGATTAATCCCTTTTCATAATTATCTTTATTAAATGATACCTGATGTTGATGTGTTTAGTCCTTGAGTGCTGCACAGGATTCTCTGTGATAGAAATAGCATTGTTGTTGTCTATATGAATGGGAGTCTCGTTGATGTTTAACCCATAGTCCAACATTTGATTCTGAATCCAAAGCACTTGAGCACAGCAGCTTGCAGCAGGAATGTATTCAGCTTCAGCAGTGGATGTAGAGACACATGATTGTTTCTTGCATTGCCATGAGACAATCTTCTACCAAGAAACTGACATCCCCTAGATGTAGACTTTTCAGTCATGTTGCAACCACCATAATCACTATTTGTATATGCATACAAATAAAAGTCAGAATTCATAGGATACCATAAACCAAGTATTGAAGCACCTTTGAGGTATCTTTGAATCCTTTTGATAGTGATAAGATGAGACATCTTAGGATTGGCTTAATATCTTGCACACATGCAGGTGGCAAACATGATATCAGGCCTGCTAGCTGTAAGATACATAAGAAACCCAATCACAGCCATGTATAAGTGTTGATCTACACACTCCCCGTCAAGATCAGGTCCAACAGAGTGGTTTCTAGCTATGGGTGTCTTAGCAATCTTACAATATTTCATGTTGAACCTCTTGAGTATGTCTTGAACATACTTTGACTGACTAATGAAGATGCCATCTTCAAGTTGCTTCACTTGAATTCCCAGAAAGAAATTGAGTTCCCCCATCGCAATCATTTCAAATCTATCCTTCATCAGCTTCTCAAAGTCTTTACAAAGCCTTGGATTTTTTGAATGAAAGATGATGTCATCTACAAATACTTGAACTAGCATCAAGTCATTTCCTTGTCCTTTGATGAAGAGAGTTCCATCTATAGTACCCCTCTTATATCCATGCTTGCAGATATATTGAGCACGTCCTTAGTGCCTGATGCAGCCCATAAAGAGCTTGTCAAGCTTGTAGACACAATCAGGATGATCAGGATCTGCAAAACCCGGTGGATGTTTGACATACACCTCTTCATCAATCACTCCATACAGAAAATCACGCTTTACTTCAAGTTGATAGACCTTGATGTTTTTGGATGCAGCAAATGCCAGGAATATCCTAACAGCTTCCAGTCTTGCTACAGGAGCAAAGACATTAATGTATTCAATCCTTTCTTCTTGTGTGTACCCTTGAACAAGTAGTCTAGCTTTGTTCTTGAAGATAATTCCTCTATCATCTTTCTTGTTCCTAAACACCCATTTGGTACCAATGGTAGTCTTCCCATGAGGAAGAGGACAAAGGTTCCAAACTTTCTGCCTTTTGAATTGAAGCAGATCCTATTGCATAGCTTCAACCCAACTTCCATCCTTTAGAGCTTCATCAATTTTCTTTGGATCTATCTGGGATAAGAAACAAGAATGAAGACAAAAATTTGCTTCATGGGTTTGTCCTCTTGTTCTTACCCCTTTGACAACATCTCCAATGATGTTGTGGTGGGGTGAGACTTGTGGATTCTTAGCTGAGGGATGACAACAAGTTGTTGAGAGAGATCTAAATTATAGAAATTTAGCTCTGGCATAGATGTTTCACCCACTACATCAGTACACTTTTCAAGAGAAACTTGATCCAATGAGTGTGTGGCATCATTGATGTTGTCATTTATGAAGTGGTTATCAACATCAAAAATTCTTGATCGCTGTCACCACCTCCATTTTTTCTTCTACATTTGAAGCATCTTTATCTGGTTGTAAATCCTCTGAGCTAATATTTGAAGGTATCCCAGATGTATCAGTTGAATTTGTCATTGTGATGCTGATAGATACTTCATTTGCAGAAGTAGTTACAACTGGAGCTGAAGATGTACTATTTGAAGGTCTTCTTAGCTCAAATCATGGATCAGGATCACCTGTACTTAAGTTTTCTGCAGATCCTAAAATAGTCTCACAAGATTTGTTAAAACAATTGGTACTAAATCAAGATCAAACAGCCAATCAGGACCAGAACTAGCTACACAGGGTGTGTGTTCATTAAAAGTCACATTGGTTGACTTCTCAACAATTCTAGTTCTATGATTGTATACTCTATAAGCCTTAGCTTGGAAGAGTATCCAATAAAGTGTCCATCATCTGATTCTCAGCAAATTTGGCAATTTGACCTTTGGTATTCAAGATGGTGTAAGGACATCCAAATGACCTGAGAAACCAATGAAAGGTTTCCTCTTG
>JACCIX010000247.1:0-70370 GCA_025506515.1 Flaveria trinervia
CAACATAGGAGAATCTAGTTGGTTAACTCTACCCAACAGATGTTGTACCATCATCACCAGCTGTGTCTGATTTTGTGATAAAGCTTTCAGCTCATCAGACACATTGCTAGTGGAGTTGGATAAGGTCCTATGTTGCACCTTCTTCTTTTGAGCACCCTCAGCTGTCACCTGTTAATCCTTCCTTTTTGGATTTCTTTAAGGTCTTAAGGGTTACAGGATTTGATGTTGCTGATACAAATGTGGTCTCAAACTCAGTTTTCATTTTACATTTTCTCATTAATTTCTTCTTTTGTTTGAGTTTGGAACCTCTTTTGTACCAACAATCATCTGTAAGATGATTGAACAAACCACATACTTCACATGGTTTCTTCTTCATCTTAGGTTGATCATCAACTAAAGATGGTGAAGCAACAGAAGACTTGTTCTTCAATGCTTTGGAAGCATTGGTTGCTTTCTTGACTACCTCTTTAGTAGTCTTCAAACTCTTTCTACTGCCAGTTTTCTTCTCTTCAGTACTGACAGCAGTGAAGTTTGAACTTCAGGTGTTAAATCCTGCTCTCTAGTCCTTTCAGGACCTTCTGGATTAACTCCTGAGTTGATCAACTCATTCTCATGTGAATGTCAGCATTTGAACCATCAACATCAGCTGATAGGTTCAAAGAGGGCTTGATGCTGACTGCTACTTCTGATTGTGCTGTATCAGAAGGTAGATCACATGATGTGATGGATTGATTTTCACTCTCACCATCAGATTCTACCTCTGCTCTTGGGGTAAAATCTGTAGGTGGAGCAGTGTGATTGTAACCAATTCCAAACTTCACATTTGAAGCAGATTGCTTACTAAGAAGCATTTCAAAACCTTTGCATGATTGTACCCATCTATCACACTCGACCTGGGTAACTGCAAGGGTTTCTTTGAGATCTTTATACTTCTCTAGAAGTACATCTTCTCTAGCCTTATCATCAATTATTTGGCACTTCAGTTTGTAAATCTCATCATTTTTATCTTTGAGCACAAACTCAAACTCAGCTTTGTTTTTGGAAATTATTTGTTCTAGCTCAATGTTCTTATTAATTAGAGCTACATTTGCTTCTCTAATGGAAGCAAATGCTGCTATGCATGGTTCAGAACATAATTTGGCTTTTGCGTCAGAGGATACCTGTGATACCTGAGGTGTAGAGGCATTGGAAGAAGAAGCATCAGCAGACTCCAAAGCCATAAGAGCTAGATTCCCAAAGGGACTGTCACCACCATGTTGACCAGCACCTGAGAACAGTTGATCATGACCAGACAAGTCATCTGGTAAACTGCTCCAGTCAACAACTCCTGGGGTGAAGAAGCTGTGTTGTTGAGATTGAGGTTGTTGATGAGATAGGGAAGGCTGAGGTTCTGGTAGTGCATGAGGTTGTGGTGTCATAGGAACTTGAACTTGATTTGACTGTGGCATGTAATAACAAGGGTACTGATATGGCATTTGACCCTGAGGAACAAAATATGCCGGAGATTGTTGTTGAGGATGATGACTAGAGGTGACAGGATGTTGCCCTCTTGTTGTTGACTATTGCCAGGAAAAGTCACAAAGGGTGCAGTAGAGTTAGATCCAGTTGATCTACACTCTCTTGCAAAGTGTCCAAGCCTTTGGCATTTGTGACACCTCAACTTGCTCTTGTCAAAACCAACTTTGGTTTTGCCAGAGAGTCCTGGGAATTTTCTTCCAGTTTTTTATAGAACTTCTGAGATCTGATATTTATCAAGGCCATTTGGCTCAAAATATCCATCTCTTCTAAGTCATCATCAGCAATCCCCTTGAGATCATCCATATGAAACATAGATTGTCATTATTACACCCAGTAAACTGACCATCAACACTCATAAATGCAGAATCAGAAGTGCTTGAAGAGAAATTAATATGCTCATCATACTGGCATTCAGATGAAGCATATTCTGACTCATGACCCACCAAGGCAGTGTTGCCTTGTATAAAGTCTTCAGTGAGCTTTCCAGATGACGACAGCTTTCTCTTCTGTTCTATCTCTCTCTCAAAAGTGAGCAGTTTCCCATGGAGTTGGGTGAGAGATAGTTTGTCCAAACTTGCACTGGAGCGTAGGACAATAGTATATGTGTCCCATCTCTCAGGCAGTGATCTGAGAAATCTGTTATTCATCTGAATATTGGTGTATTCAAGTTTGACCATTTTTAGTTCAGAGATCAAACAAGAAAACCGCTCATATTGTTGAGTCAGTGTCTCACCCTTTCTATGAGAGAATGTCTCATATTGTTGGGCAAGAATTTCTCTATTATTTGCCAAGACCTCATCTGTTCCTCCAAATTGTTCTTTCAAAGCAATCCAGAGGTCATGGGCAGTTTCATGATGCATTAGCCCAGAATAGATTTCATTGGGCAATGCCATGGCCAGAATTACATGGGCTTTTGCATCAATTTCAAGCAACTTCTTATCCTCATCTGAGTATTGCTCCCTCCTCTTCGGAACCATTTGATTGGTTTCCGGGTTATTCACCATAGGCTTGTGTGGACCATGTACCACTGATGTCCAACACCCTGCGCTGTTAACAGACAGGTGATGGAGCATACGTCTTTGCCATATGTTATACTCATTCCTAACCAGCATAGGTGGCTTGGTTGAGGAACTAGTATTGTGAGGATCATTGGAAGGAGTGGTCATTCTCAGATCAAAAACAATTTAGTTCAAGTTTTAAAAAGTTTTAGACAGACCACAACAGACTCAATGAGAACCAGAAAAGATCTCAGGATGAATGAGCAGAAATACAGAAAATTCAATCTCTATAACCGTTTCTTGCAAAAACAAAAGCTAATTCAATCAAACTTAGATCTTGAATAGCAGTTTCAATGATCAATTGTTAGATCGATCAATCATTAACCTGCTCTGATACCATTTGACAGGATCAGTGATCACAAGTTTGATGTATCAGAATACAAAGCAGCGGAATACAAACTAGAATTAGACAAATTGTAGCAAGCAATCGATACTTGTAAGCATTAAGATCGCATACGGTTATAGGGAGAGAATATATTTCTGATTTCTAGGAATGTTTATAGATGTAGAATATTTCTAATTAAATCAATCATTCATTCCATTCATTCACTCATTCACCTCAATGATTACAATAGGTTGTCACTCCTTATATAGAGTGCAACAATCACTGCTGTTATCACGGAAAGTGACAACTGGCAGATCCAATACAAAAATAACTAATTCTTAACAAACTACTGAAATGTTCACAACTACTGAGAACAATCAGCATGTTAAGTACAAAATATAAAACTACTGAAACTACAACGACTGAAGAACAAGCTCTTCAATCGTTTTACAAAACTACTGAAACATAAAAATATAAAACTACTGATATCACAACTACTGAAGAAGTACTCTTCAGCAGTTATGACAAACTACTGAGGCTTCAGTACTTGATCTTCAGACTTTGACCTTCAGTGTTTCATCAGCTGATGACTTCAGTAGATACCATCAGCTGATGTCTTCAGTCTTTGTCTTCAGACCTTGTACATCAGTTGTTGATCTTCAGCACTTGTAAACTCTTCAGCTGTTGTACTTCAGTACTTTGGTCTTTCAGCTTCAGCACTTGTGTTCTTCAGCTGTTGTACTTCAGCACTTTGGTTCTTCAGCTGTTGAGGTCTTCAGCACTTGATCTTCAGCTGTTGAAGTCTTCAGCACTTGTCAAACTACTGATGAGGCTTTCAACAGTTGTTGTGATACCATGTGGGACTTAGAGGTTTTCTGATCTTGGCTCATTGGTTCTTTTGGTCCAACAATTGAGTTCAATCGGCTGATTGAGACATGCGATTGAGTTCAATCGGCTGATTGAACATGCGATTGAGTTCAATCGGCTGATGAGACATGCGATTGAGTTCAATCTGCCGACTGGACTCATTCAGGTGGTTCAGTCGGTCGAATGATCCAATCGCAAGGTTAAATCGTGCGATTGGAGTTCATTTGAATGACCAGTCGCTTGCCCCACTATTCGATCGCCTGTGGGTCGAATCTTGACCAATCTAAGTCTTTTAACAGTGTAATGGTCCATTAGCCTCGTCTACTTGTCACTAATAACCTATTAAACTCAATTTTAACATTTTGCTTCATTTACATAGGTGATTAGGTCAATTCACAGTTCGGTTCTTGATTCAATCCAATGTCGCTATTGTAGTTCGGTGAGGTACTGATTTTGGTAGGATTTAAGGAGTAATGTACCTGTAAAACGTCACTCGAATGTAAGAGTCTTAACCGCAATGTGTATCAGAATCGGTGGCAAGTTTGACAGGGTAACGGTACAGAGTGCGATTTGGGGTGCTATTGGGAGTGATGAGTGAGATGCGATCGACTAAGTCCCTTAAATACTGAACCTAGGTTCATTCGGCCGACTGGCCTCATTCGCTCAGTTCAATCGGGCGACTGAGGTTCAGTCGTACGATTGGCCTAGTCAATTGCATTCAGTCGGCCGACTGAGTCTCAGTCGGTCGACTGACTCATTCGGTCTCCTTCATTCGCCCCTTTAGTTGACCAACTGAGCCTCAGTCGGTCTACTGTTTCATTCTCCCCCTTCCATTCGGTCGAATGAATCATTTCATGTCCATTCGGCCGATTGGAAGCCATTCGCATAGTTGGTCGATAACCCTGATCCACTAGTGCGAATGGGTCACACTTTGTGAGTTTACAGTCATTTTTAACATTTACTATTCAGACCCTTTTCACTTTTGATATTAACATTGTAAGCTCTTAACCAATTCAGTCACTTCAGACGTGACCTTTTAAATTTTGAAAACCATGTGGCCATCTTAGACATGACCCTTTTTAGGTAAGTTAATTCCCTTCTGATTTCCCTGATGTAGTCCGACAGACACACAAATTAAAAGATAAACATAGAACTTAAACTAACTACACAACTAAAGTTTATGTTTGGACTTTTTGTGAGAGATAAAACCCTAAGATGGAAATCTAGGGAGTTGATTAGGAGTAGACAACTTTAACTTAGATTGATCATATCTGGACCAATCAATTTGGAATCATACAGGAGTATCAAATCATTTTGGGACCTGTTATTAAAACCTTTTGATGCTTAAATTCTCGGTGTTCATCCAGAGTCGTTAGCAACTTAAGGAAATCATACTGAAACTCTTAGATTTTCACATTGATTTGAACTCTTGAGAATGTAGCCACTAAGATTGTCAGTATGTTTGTCCACTTAAATCCCTACACAGACTTTTGACACAGACTGGTGACTGATTTAGGTTTAATTATTTCAGCTAACATTTGTGGATCCCACACTTATATGGTAATCAACATTGCTCAGAGGTTTTGAGCGGTCTACAGGTATTATTACAAGAAGAGACTATTCTTAGAGCTTTCAAAGAGAAGCCTGTCCTCAGGCCAGTGCCATCGCACAGCAGAGAGGCGGCAAACAACAATGAATTCTAGAATATCTAGGTTATGCTTATCCTCAGGTCAGTGCCATCGCACAGCAGAGAGGCACACAACCTATCTCCTTGTTAGAGCAGCTTATTTTATTTGACACAATATGCACCAACAACATGAGTCATTAGCTTTATTGCATTTGTCTTTCATTTTTTCTTGCTTTGCTCTAATTTGGTCATCCGCACACTTTTGTGGCATTTAAATGCTCATTACCCCTTATTGGAATATATTTGATTGTGTTAACCAGTGATAAGATGGAAGCCCACAGTCAGTTGAACAACTTAGTTTGATCTTGAGATCACCAATCAGGTCTAATTGTCTATTGTGTTGAATCTACCAACATATCATTTGTGGTCTAGCAGCCTCTAAGTCTACTTTCTGTGTCACCTTAGGAGTTGCCAGTTTTCTATCATATTCCCTTTATATTGCTTAGACTACACAGACTTATACTTTGAACTTTTGCATCTTTTCAAACCTTAAATTTTAAAATCCCTCTTGATTTGTTCCTGTGTACTATCATATTCCAAAGGTATTGAATCAGTATCACAGACACAATCTACCTTATTTCAGCTAGTTACCCCTTCTCCCTTTTTTTTTAATATTAACTTGCTGACATAGTCTCCCCCTAAAATACTAAAATCATTTCGGATGTAATTATTTTTGGATTTTAATAAACAGCAAGATAACATGAATTTAAATATAACAGACAAAAGAAAAGAAAAAACAGATAACATAAAATAAAATAAACTTGAACGACACGACATCGGACTACACATTATTCTCATCAGGAATTACCTCACTTTTCTTTTTAACGCCGTTGACCTCTAGCAAGTATTGAAAACGTGGTTTATCAAAGGCTTTTGTATAGAGGTCAGTACGTTGAAAATCAGTATTAATTTTAACCACATCTATTAAGGTCTTTTCAAAACAGTCTCGTATGAAGTGGTATTTAATACCGATGTGTTTGGTCTTAGGATGTTGAACCGGGTTTTTTGTTACTGCAATTGCAGCAGAGTTATCAACAAAAATAGGAGTAGACGAGAATTTCAAACCGTAATCCCGCATTTGCTGTTGAATCCAAATAATTTGGGAACAGCAACTTGCAGCAGCAACATATTCGGCTTCACAGGTTGACAATGCAACCGATGTGCTCTTACATTGCCATGTAACTAATCTTCTCCCAAAGAATTGACACCCTGCTGATGTAGACTTGTAGTTCATTTTGCAGCCTCCATAGTCCGAGTCACTATACACTGTGAGCTCAAAATCGTCATCATGAGGATACCACAACCCCAGTGTGGGTGTACCCTTTAGATAGCGAAAGACTTTTGACCCCGATCAGATGATTGACCTTAGGTTTAGCCTGATATCTGGAACATAAACATGTAGCATACATGATATCAGGTCTTGAGGTAGTGAGATACATGAGAGATCCAATCATTCCTCGGTACATAGTGGCATCTACAAGATCGCCATTTCATCAGGTGCTATATCATGATTCGTAGCAAGTGGAGTCCCAGCAGCAGAAGCATTCTCCATGTCAAAGCGACTGAGAATGTCTCCTACATACTTGGTCTGATGTAGAAAGATCCCATTAGATGTTTGATCCACCTGTAACCCGAGAAAGAACTTCATCTCCCCCATTGCACTCATCTCAAACTCTTTCTTCATCACTGCTTCAAACTCTTTGCATAACTCTTCGTTCTTTGACCTGAAGATTATGTCATCAACATATATCTGTACTAGCAGTAGGTCACCATCCTTTTCTTTAATAAACAGTGTACAGTCAATGACTCCCCTGCGAAAGCCGTGTTTCACAAGATGAGTCGAGAGTTTCTCATACCAAGCTCGAGGAGCTTGATGAAGCCCATATAAGCTTTGTCGAGCTTGTAAACTCTATCCCGATGATAAGGGTCTTCAATCCCTCGGGTGACTTACATAGACTGTTTCCCTGATTTCACCATGAAGGAATGCACTCTTCACATCTAATTGGTAGACTTTAATCTTCATGTACGAGGCATAGGCAAGGAAGATACGAATAGCTTCCATCCTTGCCACGGGTGCAAACACCTCATTATAGTCAATCCCCTCGACTTGGCGAAAACCTTGAACCACCAGTCGAGCTTTGTTCCTTATAATGACTCCTTGGTCATCCTTCTTACATTTTAGTACCCATTTGGTGCCAATGACTTTAGCACCTTTAGGTCTATAACCAAAGTCCATACACCTAACTTCTTAAACTGCAGAAGTTCTTCTTGCATGGCACTCACCCACGCCTCATCATTTAGTGCTTCACTGACATATTTTGGCTCAACCTGTGAGATAAAACATCGATAAGCACCATCATGAATGTAACCCTTCTCCATAACTGAGGCGTATCAGCTGAGTATAGCTGATTTCGGGTTTGTACTCCTGATCGGACATTTCCAATAACATTGTCAAGGGGATGATAGACGTTTAGTCGTGATCTGGAGTAGTCGGCACAGTCACCTCCGAACCAAGATTGTGAACATTTTGGTCTGTATCTGAGGAGGTTGGAGTTTGAGGTCCGAAGTCGAGGGTACATCACTTGTGGATGCTTGTGGACTTTCAGGAACTGGAACCTGTTCCTCCTGATGTTCTGGTCATCTGCTTCAGTTTCATCTTCAGAGAGGAGTCACTTTCATCGACTACCCCTTCTGACTGAGTAGATGACTCTCCCTGTGTGCTGGATGGAGTATTTAGAATATCATACATCATCCTAGTGGCTAACTCATCATCCGAGGGGGAGAGAGGGATGTTGAAGGATTTGAAGAATCCATCATAATCGAAGAAGTATGCAGGTCCTTGCCTGTAGGTGGTGTGGTATATCTCTGAACGTCGACATTACACCACACTTCTACAAGACCCGTTGAGTTATTGTAAACTCGCTTGTTCGGTATGTTGTATCCTAGAAAATTCCTTCAACTGCCTTCTCGCTGAATTTTCCTTCTTGTGTCTTCTTTAGAAGTGTACACGGTGCGCCAAAAGGTTCAAGATACTCCAAATTCGGTTTGCGTCTTTGAAGTAGCTCATAACATGTCTTTCCGTGGCGCTTGACTATTAGGACTCGGTTCAGTGTATAGCACGCATTTGCCACTGCCTCGTTCCAGAATTGGATAGGCAGTTTTGAGTCTGCCAGCATAGTCCGGGCAGTCTCTATCAAACTCCTGTTCTTTCTCTCAGCAACGCCATTCATCTGAGGTGTGTAGGCAGAAGGGAATTGATGCACAATTCCCTTTTCCTTGCAGTATGCCTCCATCCCTTGATTCTTGAATTCTGTCCCGTTGTCTGAGCGTTTTGTCGAACTTTGAGCTTTAGAGTGATTCCAGTGTGGTTACTAATTCTTGAATGTCTCCAAAGTTTCTGATTTTGATTTCAGAAACATTACCCAAGTGAAACTTCCTTGGGTAGTCATCAGTGACCACATAGCAGTACGCGTCGCCTGCAATGCTCCTTGTACTAACTGGACCAAACAGATCCATGTGAAGAAGCTCAAGAGAAGTTCTATGGAATGAACTTTCTTTTCCTTATGAGACTTCTTTGTCTGTTGCCTTTCTTGCAAGCTACACAAAAGTCAGGAAGTTGGAAGTTCTTGACATTCACTCCTCTAACTAAATCCTTCTGAATCAAATGATTCATCTTCCATTGACTATGTGTCCCATTCTCCGATGCCAGGAGATGGAGTCCCTCTCAGTAGCTTTAGATAAGAAACACTGAACCTCATGATCCGTTGTGGCAGTTGTTGATAGATCCAAGACATACAAGTCTTTATATCTTGAAGCAGTCATCAGAACTTGGTCCTCTGGGATCATATATTCTTTCTTCAGCACGTAACACTTCTGATTATCGAAGACGACTTTAAATCCTTTATCACAGATTTGGGAAACAGAAAGTAAGTTGTTCTGAAGTTGTTGAACGTAGTTCACTTTATCAAACTTAACTTTCTGATTTCCCACTTCTCCCTGAGCTGTGATATAGCCTCCTTTGTTTCCTGCAAAGGAAACATGCCCTCCTTTTATTTTTTTGACGTTAGATAAAAGGGCGCTATTTCCTGTCATGTGCCGGGATGCTCCGCTGTCTATAATCCACGTGTTAGTCTCAGCACTATAGCGAACACCCTGCACATACAAAGTAACAGAATCAGTTTAGGTTAGGAACCCAAGCTTTGACTGTCTTGGGTTTCCCAGAGGCATCACACATCATAAACTCCACCCATTGACCCTTAGAAGGTGAGGGTAGCTCAGGTTCTTCTTGTTATCAGTATCAGACACGAGGGTGGATTTTTCTTTCCATAAACCAGATTTGAGCTGCCTGTTTATGATAAACAGTCGTCTGGCTTACAGGTTGGACTTTAGGTTCACTAGCTCTTCTAG
The DNA here is from genome assembly GCA_025506515.1 of Flaveria trinervia. Classification (NCBI taxonomy): domain Eukaryota; kingdom Viridiplantae; phylum Streptophyta; class Magnoliopsida; order Asterales; family Asteraceae; genus Flaveria; species Flaveria trinervia. The sequence goes on from JACCIX010000247.1 coordinate 9,863, forward strand.
GTGGAGTGAGAGAACTCCGCTTAGAAGACCTAAGTCTAGAGTCCAGAAGATCAATCTGCTTCCTAGGTGTCTGATAGAAATGACAGTCGGAAGCAATGTGTCCACATTCTCCACAGTTGTAGCATGACCTGCTATCAACTTTATGAGTAGACTTTCTTTGTGGAGAAGTGCATGACACTCTAGTAACATCAATCACTTTAGTTTTTGACTCTTGGATGTTTGATGTTTTCTCTGGTGTAACAAACTTTACTGATTTAACCTGTTTTACTTTTTGGTTAACTGGTTTTTGACTTGCAGCATGTGAAAAGGTAACATTTGAAGTCCTCTTAGGTTCTGATTTGACTCTATTTGACCCTGACTTTAAATTAACCTTTTCAAATTCATTTTCCAGGTTAACACAAGGCAATTTACCCTTTGCCTTTGAAGTGGCCTCCTTTTGTTTCTTACCAGATTCAGTAGATGAACATGAGGTGTCTGGATCAGTAACAAGAGGAGTGGTCACCACATGATCCTTGATGGGGTTATTATTTACTGGTCTAGACTTGGTGTTCATCAAGGTCTCCGGTGGTGGTGGAACCACTTTGTAGCCTAATCCCTCCCCGTTATTCCTTTCTCTCACTAAGTGTTGAACTATGTGTGAAGAGCTAGTCCAACTATGCAGTTTCTATTTTAATGAATTAACTTCGACTTCTAAAACTGCCCTTGTTTCTTAGTGTCTTCTAGGGAGTTAAGATAGTACCTAATGTCGTTTGCTTGGTTAAAAGCCACTACTTCGGTTTCCCTAAGTTGTTTAGTCAATAGGTCTATCTTTTCTTTATAACAATGCTCATTTTGTTTTAGTACTCTATTGCCTCAGTGCACAGACGTAAATCTTTTACTAAGTTATCATTATGATCTAATAACCTAGCAAATTTTCATCTATGCTCTTCCTAAATGTGTCACAATCAGAACAAGCATGGTTATTAAAAATTGGTCAGTGGTACTTACTGAGTTGGTTCAGAAGAGTTAGCCATCAGTGCCGCATAGATGATTCTGGTTCTGTCGACTCTGGCTTTTCTGTCTCTGATGTGGAAACTTCCTCATTGGCTTGTAGCTGACCTCGGCTGCAGTTGTTTCTTCACTATGTGACATTGCAATTTCAACTGCTATATCACCTTCACTCGCAGAATCATCGTAAATATCCTCGACACTGGCAATGTTAGATTCTCCTGGTGAGACAAACCTGAAACTCCAATCCTGTCCTTCATCATCATGAGCAGTTAGTGCTTTTGGATCCTTGTTCGATGAAGTAGAATTAGAGGGTTGCTTGTCCTGGCGAGTAAATGATGAGAACGGGTTCCCATTCCCCGTCTTCTTTGTCTTGACACATTCTCGTTTGAAGTGCCCCTTCTCACCACAGTTAAAGCAGGTCACTTTACTTGTCGAAGCCAAAGGTGGTGTCCTTAGTAGCAACCAAGTTCTGTCCAGTCTTTTTCACAAACTTCTTCGCCCTCCGAACAGCACTTGCTAAGGCCCACATTATATCCATTCTTTCAAGCTCCATCTCATCCACCTGCTCGTAGTCCTCATCTGCCAGATGGCAGTTTCCAATCTTCCCAGCAAACAGTCCATCATATGAATGAACCACTGCTGCTAAGAGATCCATATGCTCTCGTGCTACTTCCACGGTCACATTACGAAGTTCTCGGTCTTCAGTTTGGTAGCGTTTGCTTCTGATCCAATATGATGGGTACATGATGACCCAGACGTGTCTGATCCAGAAGGAGAAGCATGTGAGGGACCTGACGAGCTAGACACAAAAGCAGTCTGGAGGGGTGCTCCAGATGTCTTAGCTTGAGGCGTGGCATTATATAAAGCTGGATTTTGTGTGTACGAAGACTTCTGAGCTCTATACTTCATCCTTAGTGCTTCTTCTCGCAACTAAGAATGAAGTCATTTATATCCAGCTTTACAAGGATTCCATTCTGTCTCAGGTTAGACACGAATGTAGCCCACTTATCAGGCAACCCGTCTGCGAAGTTGCTTACCTTTTCTTCCATGGTAGTAGCCACTCCATGTGTATGCAATTCGCTCATCAAGTGGTAGAATCTATCTATGACTTCGTCCAAACTTTCATTACCAATTGATAAGAAGTTATCGAATTCCTTTCTTAAATCCTTTTCCTTGATTGCCTTCAATGATGCATTACCATCATATCTCTTCTCTAACGCATCCCACAGTTTCTTAGACTGCTTGTTCTCGGAATACTGGTGGAATATGTCTTTGGGGATAGACTGAGTGATCAATGCATAAACTCTTTTCTCTGCATTGTACTTTACTTTCTGTGCGTCTGTCATCCCGCTTAATGTTAGTTTAACTCCATCAGCTCCCACGGGTGTACTATAACCTATCTCAATGGCTTCCCACAGATTAGGATCTACTCCATTAAGGTAGATCTCAAAACGTTGTTTCCAGTGGGGAAACTCATCTAAAGTCAAGAGCTTTGGTGGTTTATTGTGATTCCCCACCTCACTCTCAAGCAGCAATAGATTCTGTATCCTTGAGTCCTTCCCAGCATAAAGGCTGACATCTGATCTTCCATGATGAATGAAGTTATAATCTAATCAAACAAACTTCACTGATGCGACTGAAGGATGCGAATGAGCTAATTGTGCGTATAAGCTCTCGATTGGTTCAATCGTGCGAATGAACTGGGCGATTGGTTCAGTCGTGCGAATGAATCTGGTGCGTATGAGCTATGCGAACGAACGGTTTAATTGGCCGAATGAAATGCGACTAGGTCCAATCGTGCGTATGAGCAATGCGAATGGCGTCCAGTCGTACGATGAGTCAGTCGTGCGATTGAAGCTGCTGTTTTGCGAAAATTTCTAGGTTTGACGGTTTCAACCGTAAAAATTCGAAATTTCACAAGTTCTAATCGTCTGAGTCCGTAGAAACCAAACGTCGATGAGCAGGGAACTTCCAAGATCACTTTTGATGCCAAAGATTGCGTTTTTAGTGTAAAAACACAAACTTTTATGCGATCTTGATTGAATCAACATGTAATCAAGAGCCAATAGCTCTGATACCACTTGTCAGGACCTGGTATTCGACTGAAATACCTAGAGATCACGTGTATACCAGATCAAATAGTGCGGAATCCTATTTGATTGGCGATCCAATTAGTGAGAACACACGAAGAATCAATCAAGGATTAAAACTAACGTTAGAAATCGATAAGGAATCGATCTAGTGTGTTCTATGAACTTGGAGAACGATTTGGAAGGTTTCTGGACGGCTAGGGTTCGACTTGAATCGTACTTGATCGAATCTCTTTCTTTTTTTCACGAATTGAGTTGTATTTATAGGTTGGCACTATTCAATCGTGCGACTGAACCATTAGCTTGGTTCAGTCGTGCGATTGAACCATGCGGTTGGTTCATTCGGGCGACTGAGTGTTCAGTCGTGCGACTGAGCAATCTATGTTACAGTCGTACGACTGTCAGTCTCCTGGTCCAGTCTCCTGGTCCAGTCTCCTGTCAGTCTCCTGGTCCATCGTGCGACTGAGCCAATCGTGCGACTGAGCAATCGTGTTAAGTTCTTCATGTGTATGGTTCATTCACATGAGCCATTCGCATGGGAACTTCATTAAGTTAAGTTTGAATGTTTTAGTTAATTAATATAATATTATATGTAATCATTCAAGTAATTATAAACCCAATCAATTCAGTCACGACTCATTAATGAACTATTAAACATTATAACCAACAGACTATCAATATCAGTTCATTAATCATACCAAACAAGATCTATTACATCACATATCACGATCTAGGGACATACATGTATCAACATTTTATCACTTTATAACTTTAAAACAAGTTAAGAACATAAAATGATAAAATAAAAATCAAAGGGACCATATGTGTAAATTTACAATTCCCAACGAACCCTCCCCTCACCCGACTTTCTGGCGGAGCTCCGGCATACTCCGCCGAGCTCCGGCCACCCCAAAACTCATTAAAAACCATCAATTTTCAAACCAAACCGCTCCTAAACGTTTCGTGAGTGTGTTTCGAATTGAATGCATAGTATAATTGTTGTTTAAAGCACCGGTTACTAAAAGCAAACGATTCATAACCGGCCACTTTAATCCTCTAACCATTCGGTCATTAAAATCCAATATAACCCAATTACTTCAAGCAGAGCGAACTTCTATCTATACCTAATCAAACAAAACTCTCAATTTCACCTGAGACAACAATTACAACGAGTTCGAATACCCCCTTGTGCCGCAACCTACCTGCTATTCGAACACCGTTCTTCGTATTTCAATATCTGAAATTGACAAAGGGTTTTCGTTCATTGGGTTCTATAGAAGCTTCCTGTGCAACGAATTGGATTAATATCATCATTTGAATATCGAACAATCGCTTCGTCAGTCGCGACCTATTCTTCATCTCATCTCCCTTAATTCGATACTAATCATGTAAGTTCTGTATATCATTATGCTCGATTTCACTTGTGCATTAAAAGCCCCATGTTCATTCCCGTAAACTCCATCGATTTGATGCTCAATTTGGTTCGACTAATTCTAGGGTTCTTGAGAATAAGGGGAAACCTTTGAATTGGGTTAAAACAAATGCAAATCACAAATAAACGCGCGCTGTGGCCTTGGTCTAATGGTAAGTCTTCTCATGCCAACTTGGAGATCCCGGGTTCGAAACCCGGCCACCCCCATATTTTTTTTAAATGGCTTTTTCAGCCTTAAATCATTTTAGAAAATTCCTAATAAATATAAAAATGTTTTTATAACCTTTAAATATTTTTAAGACATCAAATAAATTTCGGTAATATTTCTAAAATTTTAAATAACTAAAAACCTTTGTAATAAAACATTTTAAAGATTATTCATGTTATTTATATGGATTTAAAAAAATATAAAATATTAGTGACCCGAACTTTCCCTTTAATCATATATCTTTTAAATCACGTTATTTTAGATGGAGATTTCATAAAACATTATAAATTAATACGTTAAATGATTAATTATGTAAATAGACATTTAAATATCATTTAGATAATTAGTTTTTTTATTTTATTTTTGACCATGTTAAATGACTTTAAATAATTTTATATTATTTTGCAAGTCATATAATTAGGTACATTATAAACATTGGTCAAAATGTACTCTTTTAAAACTTAAATATCCTTTTATGTGTATTAAAGCTTATATATTTAAATGATTTTCTTTTAAAATAATAACTATTTATATGCTTATGGATCTGATACAATAATTTAAAAAAATCATTTAAAATAATAATGGACATAATATTATCTTTATTAATCTCTAAAATTTGGGAATTATATACTATTCTTAGAAAATTATTAAGATTTATTACATCATTATTATCTAACTTCATTTCTAAAATACTTAATCATATAAACCTATATGATTCCTTCTAATGGAATGAAAATGTAAATAACTATATTATAAACTTATTGCTTAGCAAAAACCTTAAAATATTAATACCCTAATTCTTGTGAACGTTAATCGTATTGTTAACCTTAATCTTTATCTTGTAAATTATATATTTAGGTGCTTGTAATGGATACTTTGGATTTATCTTTTGGATCTTACGTAATCTTTTATATCATCTTGTAATGCCTATATCCATGTGAGTATTTCCATACCCTTTTTCTTATTTTTACACTTTGGGGTGAAACATGTTACTTATACTATTGCACTTGTAAACTTATTTGAGACTTGTAAACCTATGGCAATTCATCTTGTAAAGTTGTGGTTACCATGTTATGGCGTTATATGTACAATCATTAACTATTGCTAGCCCAGCGAAGTCATAGATCTATGGCCAGACAAGCCTGCTTTGGTTGATCCAAGTACACTTAGCTAATCTTGTAAACGTTTGAGACTTGTAAAACTTTGTCGAGGTTTGATTGTTGCATTGTTCATAACATCCCTAATCACTTTATTCTCTAACTTACGACTTGAATTGCCATCTTTTATATACTTATGTATTGAAAACTGTGGAATGCTCACCACATTTTTATGTTGATCTTTTATTTTTAACATATTTTAGGTATACCTTAAGTTTGTGTTCTACTATTTGAAGCTTATTACATCTAGGATTGGACCTAGAGATAAAATGGATGATCATGTTATTTGTAGCATTTGTACATGATGTATTCTTTGTTGAAAATTTTGCTTGCAATGCTACAATTGAATCTTATGATTTATATATTTGGATTTAATAAATAGCGTTATGTGGCTGTGAACAATCGTAACCCTCACATCTCGACGTTTCCACCGTCAAGGTTGGGGTGTGACACTTCGCGTGGTGGTGGACATGGTGTTGAACCACGGGTTACGAGGGGAAGGCCTAGGGCCGAAAAGGTGGTTCATGAAGAACCAAAAACCCCTCATCTGGAGGGCGGAGATGAGAGTGCTAATATGAGAGCCTTAGTGAAGTAGGCGGTTGTGGAAGAAGTGCATCAAGTCATGCAGAGGATCCTACCGTCTATGGTGACCGAAGTGATGAAGGTAGTTAGAGAGGGAGAGAGGAAAGGAGTGGACCTACGGGCGAAAGAACAGCCCGAGACTAAGATGGTTCCATATGATGATGAAGAAGAAGAGGAAGAAGCAGAGCTTGTGCGGGAGGCAATACGCTGTAACTATAGGGTATTCATGAGATGCAAGCCCCTACGTTTGATGGAAACGGCACTGCTGTTGCTGCTTACCGGTGGGTGAGGGAAATGGAGGCTGTACTTGATATCAACGAGTGCTGAAAGGACCAGGAAAGTTAAGTTCGCTACCCACTCTTTTGTGGACTCAGCTCTATGCTGGTGGGACAATATTGTCCAAGCTAAAGGCAGCATGGCTATTGGAATAATGAGATGGTCCGAATGAAGAAGTTGGTGATTGAGGGGTTTTGTCCTCACCGGGAAATGGACAAGGTTGAGAGAGAGTTTTTGCAATTTGAGGCGGGAACGATGACACACCAAGAGTACACCACAAAGTTCAATGAAATGTCACGTCTGATGCCGGATCAGGTGACACCTCTATCTCGGAAGATCAAGAGGTATATTTAGGGTTTGCAGACGGACATTCGCAGGCACATGATCGCTGCCCAACCAAGCACGTTTAAGTGAGCAGTGGATTTAGCAGGGAGATTGTATGATGAGAGGACTGTGGTGGTGGTGGCTGAAGGTAGTCGAAAGGGTGGAGGTGATAGAAATTGGAATGGGAAGAGGTTTGGTCAGGGTGGTGCCTCGACGAGTAACAAGAAGGCTCGAGTGGATGACCGCCGTGTGGTCACATCAAGTGCGGGGTTGAAAAAGTGTGGCAAGTGTGGGAAGGAGCACAGTGGCGAGTGTAGATGGGGGCTGAATGTTTGTTTCAAGTGTGGGAAGCCTGGTCATATGGCTAGAGACTGTGGAGGTATGAAGTGTTTCAACTACGGGGGAAGTGGTCATATGAACAGGGAGTGTAAGAAGCCAAGAGTTGAGGGTTCTGGGGTGAAGAAAACTGGAGGTGAAGGACCAAGGGTGAATGCTAGAGCATTCATAATGACACAGGAGGAAGCTAGAACGGACCCTGATGTCGTGTCCGGTACGTTTCTGGTGAACCAAACTTTAGTTTCTGTGCTATTTGATTCAGGTGCTAGTAAGAGTTTTATTTATGCCACTTTCTGTGCTAAGTTGCCAGTTAGTAGTAGACGTATTGATGCACCCTTCGATGTATAAACTGCCATAGGTAAGTCTACCAGGATTTCTGAGATGTCAAAGAGCTGTGATGTGGAGCTAGAAGGTCATAAGTTTCCTATTAGACCGTTCGTGATGACCTTGGGTGGTTTTGATTTGGTTCTTGGGATGGATTGGTTGGCGGACTTCGAGGCAAACATTGTGTGTCGTAAGAAGATGATTTGTTTGACGGTAGTTCGGTGACGGTTTATGGTGATTGGGTGACTACGATTCCGAAGGTAATTTCAATGGTGGTGGTGGGAAAGTGTATGAGGCGTGGATGTAGTGCCTACTTGGTCTATGTAAAGGATGTGGATACGCCAACACCACAACTATCTGATGTACCCGTTGTGTGTGACTTTCTAGACGTATTCCCAGAAGACTTATCAGGAGTGCCACTTGACTGTGAGATCGAGTTCTGGATTGACTTGATACTGGGTGCCCAACCCGTTGCCAAGGCACCATATCGTTTGGCTCTGACAGAGATGAAGAGTTGATGGAGCAGTTGCAAGAGCTGCTTGATAAGGGGTTCATTAGACCGAGTATCTCTCCTTGGGGTGCTCCGTCCTGTTTGTAAGAAGAGAAGACGGTAGTATGAGGATGTGCATTGACTACCGCGAACTGAAAAAGTTGACGATGAAGAACCGATACCCCTTATTAGGGGTGTTCAAAAATATCCGAATCCGAAACCGAATCCGAAATATCCGAAAGTCCAAAATTTGGATATCCGAATTTCGGATATCTGAAATTTCAGATTCGGATTCGGATAGTGATTTTGAGAATTTTCGGATATTTCGGATATCCGAAATATCCAAAATATTTTTATAAAATTTTAAAAATATTAAATATTAATTACATATTTTAGATATTTTCAGATATTTCGGATATTTTAATAAATACTTTGGATATATGAAATAAATTTTATTAAAAGTTATTATATTTTTATAAAATTTATCAAATAATACAATTTTTTTGAAATTCGGATATCCGAACGGATATCCCTAAAACAGTGTTTTGCACGCGCTACGGTCACTACGAGTTTCTCGTCATGTCTTTTGGTTTGACCAATGCGCCAGCTACGTTTATGGATCTGATGAATCGAGTGTGTCGGTGGATGCTGGATAAATTAGTGATTGTGTTCATTGATGATATCCTGATTTATTCGAAGAGCGAGATTGAGCATGCCGGTCATATTCGGGTGGTTCTTGAGACGCTGAGAAGGGAGAAGTTGTTTGCCAAATTCTCCAAGTGCGCATTTTGGTTGCGCGAAGTTCAGTTCTTGGGTCATGTGGTGAATCTCGAGGGGATCATGGTGGACCCGGCTAAGGTGGAGGCAGTGATGCAATGGAAATCTCCAAAGACGCCATCCGAGATTTGTAGTTTCTTGGGTTTGGCGGGTTACTATAGGAGATTCATTCAAGACTTCTCCAAGATCGCTTCTCCACTAACCAAGTTGACCCGAAAAGATGTGAAGTTCGTATGGGGTCAAGCTCAAGAGAAGGCTTTTGAAGAATTAAAGGCGAGGTTGACTCAAGCTCCTATTCTGTCATTACCGATGGGAGCAAAGATCTGGTGGTTTATTTTGATACTTCCTACTCGGGTTTGGGGTGCGTGTTAATGTAGAGAGGGAAGGTAATAGCCTATGCATCCCGACAGTTGAAGGTTCATGAGGTCAACTACCCTACACATGACTTGGAGCTAGCAGTAGTGGTCTTTGCACTAAAGATTTGGAGGCACTATCTGTACGGGACGAAGTGCACTATTTTCACTGACCACAAGAGCTTGAAATACTTCTTGGAGCAAAAGGAATCGAACATGAGGCAGAGGAGGTGGTTGGAGCATATAAAGGATTATGATTGTGAGGTCCATTACCATCCGGGCAAGGCCAATGTGGTGGCGGATGCCCTTAGCCGAAAAGAAAGGCCCGAGCCGATTCGGGTGAGAGCATATCAGCTGATCGTGACCTCTGATGTGATGAAGCAAGTCAAAGAGTTTCAAGATGAGGCACTGAAAAAAGATCATCTTAACTCTGAAAGAATGAGAGGTCTGGTTGGGGAATTGGGTGAGAACACACTCGGTGTTAGAACCCGATTCGGTCAATGTGTGGATTCCTCATTATGGGGATCTACGGGTGAACATAATGGATGAAGCTCACAAGACTAGATACTCCATTCATCATGGTGCCACAAAGATGTATCAAGACATGAAAAAGAATTATTGGTGGCCGGGTATGAAGCGCGACGTGGTGGAGTGTGTGAGTAAGTGCCTTACCTGCTTGCAAGTGAAGGTCGAGCATCAAAAGCCGTATGGGAAGATGCAACCTTTGGATATACCGGAATGGAAGTGGGAACACATCACCATGGATTCCATTACGAAGCTGCCACGTACTCCGAAAGGGTACGATGCCATATGGGTGATTGTGGACCGGTTGACAAAGAGTGCTCACTTCCTACCGATTCGCGAGACATATTCATCCGAGTGGTTGGCTGAACTGTTCACCAAGGAGATTGTAACTCGTCGCGGTGTGTTGGTGTCCATTGTGTCTGATCGTGACACCCGGTTTACATCTAAATTCTGGAAGAAATTCCACGACGCAATGGGGACGAGGTTACACATTAGTACGACTTATCATCCCCAAATTGATGGTCAGTCAGAAAGGACCATTCAGACGTTAGAGGACATGCTTCGGGCATGTGTGATTGATTTTGGTGGAAGTTGGGATGACCACCTACCGTTAGCCGAATTCTCATACAACAACAGTTATCATGCCAGCATTGGTATGCCACCTTACGAGATGCTATACGGTAGGAGATGTAGAACACCCGTCTATTGGGGTGATATTGGTCAAAAAGAGTTAGGGAGCGTCGAGGTAATCGAGTCTATAGTTGAGAAGCTTGAGAATATCAAAGCCTTCATGAAGGCAACCAAAGATAGACAGAAGTCGTATGCCGATAAATGGTGTAGACCGATTGAGTTCCAGGTGGGTGACCGGGTTATGTTGAAGGTCTTACCGTGGAAGGGTATCATTCATTTCCGAAAGCGGGGCAAGTTGAGCCCGAGGTACATAGGCCCTTTCCGAATCATTGCTCGAGTAGGAGAGGTAGCCTATAGATTAGAGTTACCCGATGAGCTAAGTGGAATTCACCCAACATTCCATGTATCTCATCTGAGGAAGTGCTTAGCCGATGAAGGCATGATTGTTCCACTGGAGGATATCGAAGTAGACGAATGGCTTAATTATATGGAGCAACCAATGGCAATCATTGACCGAAAGGAAAAGAGGCTGAGGAATAAAGTGGTTTTCTTTGTGCGTGTACAATGGAAGCACAGGAAGGGATCCGAGTCTACGTGGGAGACTGATGAAGAGATGAGACAGCATTACCCACAATTCTTTGAGGAATAACAGGTTTCGAGGACGAAACCTATTTAAGGGGGGTGGACTTGTAACACCCGGCTATTTTTAGACGAGAAAGAAGAATAAGTGAAGAAAAAAAAGGAAAAGAAATAAAACCCAAGTCTAGGGGTAAAAAGTGTCCAAAAGGACAAAATGTTTGAAATGTGGGTGTAAAAGGTGGCATGGCCGCCCATCACCCTTTCTACACCCAAATCTTTCGGATTTCTAGAGAGAGAAAGGAAGAAAGCAGAAATATTCTCGGCTTTGAAGGAGGAACAAGAAAGAATTTGAATTCAAGGTAAGAATTCATGCTTTTATGGTGTTCTTGACTGGTCTTATCATCGGGTTAATGCTTATGTGTGTTTGTATGTGTTCGGGTATGTTTTTAGTGGGTTTCTAGGACCCCTTTTTTACTGGTTTTAACTGATTTTGGGGCTGGAAATGCATGAATACATGTTTTTATTAAACTGGGTTTCGGACCCGTATGCTTGAATGTGTGCATGATGATGTTATGATGTGATTTGTGACTATGTTCATGGTTGATGAAGTATGATTGTGTTTCCAAGGCTTAGAGGGTAAGATTTAAGCTTAGAACATGATGAATGGTGCATGGAAATCAAATATGATGTTTTAGACCCACTTGATAAGTTTTAAATCTACCTAAGTGTTTGGAAGTAAATGCGGATGGAAAGGGTTAATGCGGATGAAGTCAAATGCGGATGAAGTCAATGCGGATGAAGTCAATGTGGATGAACATTGACTAAGTGCATGAAATGCGGATGCGCATTTGACTAAGTCTGGGAAATGCGGATGAAGTCAATGCAGATGAGGTTAATGCGGATGAGCATTGACTAAGTATGGAAATGCGGATGAGCAAAGTAAGTCAATGCGGATGAAGTAAGTCAACGTGGATGAACTATAGCAAATGCAGATGAACTATTGCAAATGCAGTTGGACTATAGCAAATGCGGATGAACTATAGGAAATGCGGATGAACACTTAGAAAAATTATGACTTTTTAGGAGAAAAAGGAGTAATGTAGGCTTTGACCTAGGAGATTCCCGGGGGTTATGCAAGTTGACTTTGAGGTCATAGATGGTATTATGGGCATGTAATGTTATGTGCTTGATGTTTGTGAATGATTATGAATATGATGTTGCATGGTTAAACATGATGTATCACATGTATGTATGATGCCCTACATGATGATGTATGAATGATATGTTTATGTTCCTTATGATGATGTATGTTTATCTTTCTTATGACTTTACGTGTTATGATAATGAATGAACGAAGTATTATGTAATGTAAAGAGAAAGATAATGAAAGAGGAACATGATGATGAATGCATGCATTAACTAATGAATGAATGTAAGAAAGGCTTACAGGCAAATGTATGGAGGTGCACACCCTATGTAGTGTTAGCTCAACGGTGTGCGGGTTAGCTACCCCAAAGGATGCACATTGGGGCCCAATATTTGTGATTGACCATATGAATAGGATCCTTGCCGCTTGCCCTAGGTACTGGAGCTAGTTTCATGCACAATGTTCGAGGTCTATGAAAGACCTCAGGCCCAGTTACCCACTTCGTGCACAATGTTCGGGGTAATGTACATGTCACTGGAAATAATGAATGAATGAATGAAATTATGAACGAAAGAATGACGAAGATAATAATGATATTATCTGTATGTATGTATGATGTATGATCACATGCAATAGAAATGAACTGTTTTAAATGAAGGAAAAAGTATGTTTTATTATTAAACTAGAACTCACTTAGCAACGCTGACTTTTATGCATTTTCCAGTTGGCAGGTGAACATTGTTGAGGATGGCACGGAGCAGCTACTTGGCATGTTGAATGGCATTCTTTTGTTAATGTTTTTGCATTATAATGCGAACGAATGATGTTTTGAAATGAACGCTTGTATTAACTTGCAAAAGCATTTGTAATGATATGAAAAGTTATTTCTTTAGACTTCCGCTGCAATGTTTTATGAATAATTAAATGTAAAGTATATGTTTTATGTGCGATGATTTACCAGCTGTGAGCGTCCCGGGAATGGGGCGTTACAACCTGTTAATTAACGGTGAAACCCTGAGCTAGAGTATGTGTTATATTGGTCCACTAAATCTTGATTTCTTTATGTTACTATTGATTTGTTGGTAGCATGATGCCTTTACTAATATATATGAGTCTTTTATTTTAAAATGTTGTCGGTTGTGATAATGAAAACATCCTCAAATGCGTGTTTATCTAAGCTTATATTTAACTCATCCATTTAACACGCTAAAACATGTGAATGAATAACCCTACTTAGAATAATGGATTTAATTTTTACAAAATAACTAGAATAAATAGTTTTCTAAAAGTGCACATACGATGAAGTGATGTACTTCTGGGCAAAAGATTATGTGTTTATTATTAGGTTTGATGGCTAGTTGCAGAGTTAAAGACTCTTATTACACCTATCTTTACATGTATTGGGATCAAGGAGTAAAAAATTTAACGTTTCAACAAAAAAATTATATGTTTAAATCTGGTAGAAGTGCTTTTGTGATGATTTTAAAAGTATAAATAATATACAAATTATATATATATATATATATATATATATATATATATATATTACAAGGTGTTTGTTTCTTTAGTCACAAATAAAGTAGTTTTTCAAGACTGTTATACATATTATTTTACTTAAAAAGCAAAAAGTTTTATTGCCAAAGTTGAAATCCTTGATCTCACAAAGTAACTAGAAGATGGAAAAACATCAAATAATTACTTATAAAATTTTAAAAACAAAACTCATATCAGATTAATAGAAACACCATATTTACCAATTAACATCTACAGCTTTAACTCTATATTTTTTTCCATAAGAAATGATGTGGCTTATTTTTTCCAACATATTGTTCAAGGAAGCCCTTTTGTTTTTAGAAAAGCTATTTTCTACTCGGCCAAATTAGCCCTAAAGTTGTCAAGGATATGTTGTTCTTTACATAGTTCTTTTTTTCTTCACCTAAAGGTTTAGGTTCTTAGCATAATTATTTTTTTAACTGTCAAAATTTCATTAAGACTAGTACGGAGCTAGCAATAAAATATTACGTAAAGAAAGAAGACATATTAAAATCACACCAATCGCCCCAAATGAAACGATTAATGAATGATGACACCAATACATCTTTGAATATCACATCCAATCCTATGTTGCCTTCCTTAAAAACATGATCATCCTCCATATACATATGTGCCAAATGGTAGCATGTAGAATCACTAATATAACTTTTTAACAAGACTATCACCGTTCATGTTAGTAGAAATATGGAGCAAGTCTTGAACATCATCTACACCGGCAAGCTTACAAAAGAGCATCTAATAAAGAGTTAGTCTGTGGATTCCAAGTCAGCTCCACAAGCTTTATAGACCGTAGATAATGCTGGAACATTTCTTTTTGCTAGACCCAAAAGGGATGGTATTCGCCCTTGAGCCGCACGCCAAACAAATGATGTGATCTTTATTAGGATCCAATTTAGCCAAATAAAGTTCATCATGCAAGCCAAATAATAGAGCTTTTTTTATTATTTTCTTTATAAGAAGCCACTAAGAAGAAGCCCGCCCCACCCCATCTCAAACGCAAACATCATCACCTAAATTGAAATGTATCGAGTGTAGAAAGGCAGTGAGAGAAATCAGCTCTTGGACTTTAGAAATATGATATCGGGTTTTCTCCAAGACCATGTCAACATTTTATTCTCCACAGGTCCGCTACATCTGTCAATAATCTTAATTTTTTTTCTTTTTCCAAGGAAATAGATTTTAAGAAAGCATCATTTTGTACCTCAATGTCACTTTAGTTTTTTAATTAAAATAGTATAAAGGCACCATTATTTACTCTTCTTTTGATCAAGGTATTTAAGTTAATATTTAGATCTTGGGAATCCTCTATTAATTTCATAATATTCCACCGGACCCAAATAAAGACTTCTTCCATGGGATTGCTTCAACCATTCTTTTAAAACCATGAATGTCTTCTATGATCTTGACCCAAAGAGCATTAGGCTCAGATTATATCCATTTGCCAAGAAAAGCTATGTTTGAAGCATGGATGCTACCTATACCTAAACTACCATATTGTTTTGGGGCTAGGCATTTGTGCCATGATAGCCATGTAATTTTTCTATTATTTTTTGAGCCACCTTATAGAAAATTCATGGCGAATACTTACAAGCTTCTTAAGTACTTTGATTGGAGATTTTTATAAGGATACATAGATGATGTGCTCTAAATTATACATATAAAACATATCAATTGCACATCATATATTTTCAGAACTCTTAATGAAAGTAATAAATTGATACTCAAATCATTCATATTATGTTTTTAGGTTTGGAAAAGACTAAGATGAATAAAAGAAGCTTAAAGAAGAAGAAATTAAAGAAAACCAAGCTCCGAAATTCAAGCATTGGGTCGTGTCTCATGCCAAGTCTGAAACACACCCCGTTTTTGTTAGTATGAAGGGACAAAAAGTATGGTTTCCCGACCCAAGGCACATGGTCGTGCCCCACCACAAACATGAGTTTGTGCCCCCACTAAACACGGGGTCGTGCTAGAAAACATCTGAGTGTACGATCCGACTAACTTTTGCGTATATTGTACTAGCACGGGTTCGTGTCTTTTAGGCACGAGGCCATACTTAAACACTCTAGAAATCCTATAAATATGAGCTTTTTAACAACTTTGAAGGGAGCTATTGGGAGGTGAAGTGCTGGTGTTCCCTTTCGGGAACCTAGCCATTGGAAGTCTTTAGAAAGTTTTGGAGGTCAATTCAACACTTAGAGGAAGCGCAGGATCGTTTAACATCTGTCACAGTTGATCTTTAATTTACCCATAATTTCATAATTATCTTCTATATTTTTTGTTATGTTCAAGCTCATTATGAGTTTAACTTCATTTATTAACCTAAGTTAGCGAAACTTTATGTAATTTACTATGAAATAATCATGTGGTTTATATTATGTTAATATTATGGTAATCTTGGATAAACTTTTTATGGTTAGCATCTATATTTGAATGAGGAGTTATAAACTTATGATTTTTAATTGTAATTGTCGTACAAGGTTAAAAAAGCGTATGAACTAACTTTTATTTGCGAAACCGGTCTTCATAACAAATCCATGGCTAATGAACTAGAAATGATTATTAGAAATCATATCACCTTAACTTTCTAATTATTTACGGGTTCCCTTTTATTAGTCTAAGAAATCTACACTAATTGTTATGGTTTTCTAAAATAAATGGTATGTTAGAAAGAAACTTGATCAACTCTTTTTTAACATTAAGTTATGTTTTCAGAAATAGTATATTGAAATATTACACGAGATCTAGCTACACTACTAGTGCCTTTGATTGATCAACACTATAAGTTACTTATGTTGGTGTCCTTGTCACACGAAGCTGGCAGACGAGAAATCTACGTTGGCTCACACTTATAAACATTAACATAATTACATTAATAAATAATTTTAACCAAACCACCAATTCATCATAGTTATATAAGTGTAATCTAAATTAGGATGATAGCCTTGCTCATTGAAAAAATCACTAAAAGTCTTAATCTATCTCTATATATCTTTATTTATTCTTATTTTGTTTAACTTATCATTTCCTAAAATGAGAGTCAATTATAAAGGTTATTGAGTAGACTGAGTGTGTCATAGATTGATACTCGTTTCTTAATAGCACTATATTACCTCATGACAGGTACAATACCTTTTGTGTGTGTAGTTTAGTATTAGTAATAACCATTTAAAACTATGTGCGGCCTTTATCAAAATGTATATACTATCTGACACATTAAGTTTTTTGCGTCATTACCGGAGACAAATGGTAGTTTGAAAGATGATCCAAAATTTGTTATCTTGTTTGTCACACCCGACTGACGGTGGATCATCGAGGCGGACGGATGTGAAATGATTATTCATAGAATATGGAACTAAATAAGTTGTAATAATATTAAATATCATTTTATTAAACATTACAAGAAAATTAAATAAATACACACAATCAAGATATACACAACAACATAAGACTTTCAATTAACTAAGTCCAAGTCCTATATGAGCACCAAGATATCTTCACGTAGAAAACCTGAAACATGTTAAAATAAAGGGGTCAACTTTGAAGTTTGGTGAGTTTCCATGGGTTAAATGTACATATATAAAAATTTTACAAGTAGCAATTCATGTCAATGGTTATGAGTTAGCAAGTTTATAGAACAAATATAGTTACAACCAAACCTTGACTTGATTACAAGTTTATAAAATTGGCTAAGTGTACTTGGTTTCCATGATGAACAAGTCATACGTCATCAGGAGCCGGCAATACATCGGCTTTAGCACCAAATAGGCTTGTGAGGCCCAAAGATCTAAGACATCGCCAGACTAGCAATAGTTAATGATTGTAAACAAAATATGTATCTCATATAAGACTTACAATAACACAAATAACCATGACAAAAGGTAAAGATGAATTTCATATGCCTTTACAAGTATCAAGATGTTTACAAGTGTAGGTTTATAAGGTTAATATGTTTCACCTCAAAATATGTGAAATAAAGTAAAAAGGGGACATGGAGAACTCACATGAAAAACTCACAAGTATAGTGATGGTTGTAGAGTAAATAAGAAAGATTGGATGTCAAGAGTCAAAAGTGATTTTCTAAATGATAAAAAACAATAACTTGAGGTTGGAATTCATTACAAGAAGTTAGGACGTTTACAGAATGCTAAAAACGAAAGGTAGATTGAAAAATGATTATTGCATCAATTTTAGATTCTGGATAGAATGTTTGGTATGTGTTTGAACATATTTTAAAAATAGAATACGGTTCATAAATTATAGAATTTATACATGAAGTTCAACGTCTACTGGACAACTTTTTTCAGAAAAACTTTTTATGAAAAGATCTTTAAATAGGTCAAACAAGCAGCACAAGACAGAAGGTGCTGAAACACGCACTTATCTTGTGAAGGCTATTATTGAGTCGTCTGATTGAGCTTGAAGACGTATAAACTGTCGCTGAAAAGGTAATTCAATGAACTTAACATTGGAGTCTGAGTTTACTCAAATTTAGTTTGTTATGATCAAGTTATGGTCGGTTGAAGTAAGATTATATTCTGCCAGAATTGTAGTAAGACACTTATGTGCACATTTAAAATCGTTAAAGCATGAAACGGGTTAGAACATTTTATTATGTCAATATATGTTATATTAGTCTTCATTTGAGTTATAAAAAAATTCTAAGACTTTAGCATAGCCATAATTTAGAACAATAATCTTGTGGAATAACCGAATGCGACGGCATAGCCGTCCATATGCAAACGGGATTCTTTGTATATGTTAGTGTGTTGTTAGCTTAATTTAGGAATGTTAGTGATTGTTATAAGGTTAGTGATTATTAAAATGTTATCCTATAAATTATGAAATTACCATGAATTAATTTAATAAACGGAAGTTGAATCAATAGTATTATTATTGTTTTTAAAGGATTAAAATAAATTAAATTTCTAACTAACGTATTTGATTTTTTCAAAAATTGACTCAAAGGGATTTGGGTTTAGGTTTCTATTTTCCAAAATGGGTAGATGTTATATTTTTTTATCTTTAGTATATTTTTAGTCCATCACTATTAAAAATATTCTTTCCCATGGTGTGTAAGGGCCCCGTTTCCGGACGCTTACAGCTGGGTTCTCATCGCACATAAAACGTATAATTGCATTTGTATTTCATAAATCGCAGCAGAAAACTAAAACAATCTTTCATTCCATGTAAATGCTTTTGCAAGTTAATACAACATTCATTACAAAATAGCTTGTTCGCATTACAATGCAAAAACATTAATCAAAAGAATGCCATCCCAAAAGAGCTGAGTAGCTTCACGGTGTGCCATCCTCAGCAAACATTACCTGCCAACTGGAAAACATATAAAAAGTCAGCGTTGCTGAGTGAGTTCTAGTTTTATTAAAACATACTTTACTTTCATATAAAACCATTCGTTACTTTTACATGATCACACATCGTACGTACACATAGATAATATCATTATTGTCTTCTTCATTCATTTGTTCATTCGTTCTTATGACTTTACTTGCGCATCGGACATCATCCGTACCAATACCATGTGCTACACCCCGGTTAGTCGTAGCTACCGGGCCGAAGTCAATAAATGAACAGCTAAACGTATGCCACGGTACTAGGAGTAACCATCAGTCTTAGCTACTGGGCCGAAGTCAATAAATGAACAGCTAAACGTATGCCACAGTACTAGGGGTGAGTGGTAGAGGTTCTATATTAAGGGTCAATCACAAAGAATGACCCGTTATCCGATGCGTGCAAGACGTTTCATTCGTTCATTAATGCATGCATTCAACATCGTGTTCCTCTTTCATTATCTTTCACTTTACGTTACATAATACTTCGTTCTCCTTATCATAACACGTAAAGTTATGGGAAAGATAAACATACATCATAACAAGGAAATAAACATACACTCATGTATCATCATACATTGCATCATACATTATAAACATACATCATGCATAATCACGCAACATCATCAACATCATACATGCCCAACATAACATCTAGGACCTTAAAAGTCCATATTCCTAACCCTCGGGAACCACCCAAGTCAAGGCTTACATCTCCACCTTCCTTCAAAACCTGAAATTATTCTAAGTGTTCATCCGCATTGGTTACTGTTCATCGCATTTGTCTAATACTCATCCGCATTTGCCAACACTTAGGCAAAATGCTCATCCGCATTTGCTGTGTTCATCCGCATTGGTTATGTTCATCCGCATTTGTCTAATACTCATCCGCATTTCCAACACTTAGGCAAAATGCTCATCCGCATTGGCTGTACTCATCCGCATTGGTTACAGTCGTCCGCATTGACTTACTTTGTTCATCCGCATGGCTATACTTAGCCAAATGCTCATCCGCATTGGTACAGTCAGCCGCATTGGGTCGCCGCATTTGTCCAGACTTAGTCAAATGCTCATCCGCATTGACTCTTCCCATTCGAATTGGTCCGGACTTGGTCAAATGCTCACCCGCATTGACTATTACTCATCCGCATTGGTTTCTAACACTTAGGCCAATTTTGAACTTAACCCAATCAGAACTGAAACTGCAGAATCATACTATAACCACTATTTTCATGCTCTAAGCTTAGATCTTACTTCTAAGCCCTTGGATTCAACATATAACAAGAACATGAACACACATAACATCATAACATCGTCAAACACGCATGAAAAACATACGGGTCCGAGACCCAGATCAGTAAAAACATATAGATTTGTATTTCCAGCCCAAATCGTTTGAAAACATGTAAATGAGGGGTTCTAGAACTCACCTTAATAGCTCTTGAGCAGGACTTATTCCAACTCGTCTGAATTTGAGTCAACCGCCTAAAAACTCACTAAAACACACACCCGAACACAGGCAAACACATATAACACACAAACGAGATAAGGCCAGCTTCAAACACTTAAAATTCCAGATTTCTTACCTTGAATTCACTTCTTCAGCCCTGTTT
Source organism: Flaveria trinervia (assembly GCA_025506515.1). Lineage (NCBI taxonomy): Eukaryota > Viridiplantae > Streptophyta > Magnoliopsida > Asterales > Asteraceae > Flaveria > Flaveria trinervia. The sequence goes on from JACCIX010000247.1 coordinate 30,601, forward strand.
CTTCCAAAAATCCGAATTCTGCACTTTCTCTCTCTAGAATTCTGCTGAATGAGAGTTGTGGGAAAGTAGTGGGCGGCCATGCCCACTTTACACCAACTTTTCAACCCTTTTTGTCCTTTTGGCACTTTTTACCTTCAACTTGGGTAAAATATCTTTTCCCCCTTTTTCTTCATTTTATTCTCTCTTTATTTAAATAAATAAAGTTCGGGTGTTACAAGTCCACCCTCCTTAAATAGGTTTCATCCCCGAAACCTGTTATTCCTCAAACAAACATGGATAATGCTGTCATCTCATCTTTAGTCTCCCATGTTGGCTCGGATCCCTTCTGTGCTTCCACTGTACACGCACAAGAGGAACCACCTTATTTTCAATCTTTTCTTTTCGGTCAATGATCGCCACTGGTTGCTCTACATAGTTGAGCCGTTCGTCTACCTCGATGTCTTCCAGGGAACAATCATATCTTCATCCACCAAACACTTTCTTAAGTGAGATACGGAATGTTGGGTGAATTCCACTTAACTCATCTGGCAGTTCCAATTTATAGGCCACCTCTCCTACTCGAGCAGTGATTCGGAAAGGGCCTATATACCTGGGGCTCAACTTGCCCCTCTTTCTGAACCTTATAATACCTTCCACGGTGAGATCTTCAACATAACCCGGTCACCCACCTGGAACTCAATCGGTCTGCGTCGTTTATCGGCATACGACTTCTGTCTATCTTTGGCTGCCTTCATGAAGGCCTTGATCTTTTCGAGCTTTTCGGTCGTAGCTTCAATCACCTCGACGCTCCCTAATTCTTTCTGACCAATATCACCCAACAAATGGTGTTCTGCATCTCCTCCCGTATAGCATCTTATATGGTGGCATGCCAATGCTAGCAGCATGATAGCTATTGTTGTATGAGAATTCGACTAACGGTAGGTGGTCATCCCAACTTCCTCCAAAATCAATCACACACGGCCGCAACATGTCTTCTAATGTCTAAATGGTCCTCTCAGACTGACCATCAGTTTGGGGATGATAAGCCGTGCTGATATGTAACCTCGTCCCATGGCATCATGAAATTTCTTCCAAAATTTGGATGTAAACCGAGTGTCACGATCAGATATAATAGACACTGGCACACCATGACGAGTTACATTTCCTTGATGAATAGGCCGCCAACCTTTCAGACGAATATGTCTCGCGGATCGGCAGGAAGTGAGCACTCTTTGTCAGATGATCAACAATCACCCATATGGCATCATACCCTTTGGAGTACGCGACAGCTTGTAATGAAATCCATGGTGATATGCTCCCACTTCCACTCCGGTATGTCTAGAGGTTGGATCTTCCCATACGGCTTTTGATGCTCAGCTTTCACCTGTAAGCAAGTGAGACATCTACTTACATACCCACCACGTCACGCTTCATACCCGGCCACCAATAATCTTTCTTCATGTCTTGATACATTTTTGTGGCACCTGGATGAATGGAGTATCGAGTCTTATGGGCCTCATCCATGATCTTTGCCCGTAGATCCCCGAAACGAGGAATCCACACTCGCCCAAATCGGGTTTTAACACCCAGCGTATTCTCACCCAATTCCTCAACCAGACCTCTCATTCTTTCGGAGTTAAGACGATCTTCTTTCAGTGCCTCATCTTGAAACTCTTTGACTGCTTCATTACATCAGAGGTCATGATTAGTTGATAGGCTTTCACCTGAATCGGCTCGGGTCTCTCCTTTCGACTAAGGGCGTCAACCATCACATTGGCCTGCCCGGATGATAGTGGATCTCGCAGTCATAATCCTTTATAAGCTCCAACCACCGTCGCTGCCTCATATTCAGATCTTTTTGCTCGAAGAAGTACTTCAAGCTCTTGTGGTCGGTATAAATGGTACACTTGGTTCCATAAAGATAGTGCCTCCAGATTTTTAATGCAAAGACCACGGCTGCTAGCTCCAAATCATGAGTAGGATAATTGGCCTCATGAACCTTCAGCTGTTGGGATGCATAATCTATAACTTTCCCTTTGCATTAACACGCACCCCAACCCCGAGTAGGAAGCATCGGAATAAACCACCAAGTCTTCACTTCCTTCGGGTAGTGACAAAATAGGAGCTTGGGTCAATCTCGCCTTTAATTCTTCAAATGCCTCTCTTGAGCTTGACCCCACACAAATTTCACGTCCTTCTGGGTCAACTTAGTTAGTGGAGAAGTGATCTTGGAAAAGTCTTCGGTAATAGCCCGCCAAACCAAGAAACTGCAAATCTCGGATGGCGTCTTGGAGACTTCCATTGCATCACTGCTCCACTTTAGCCGGATCTACCATGATTCCCTCTGGATTCACCACATGACCCAAGAATTGCACTCGCGTAACCAGAACGCATTTAGAGAACTTAGCATACAATTTCTCCCTCCTCAACGTCTCCAGTACTTCACGAACGTGACCGGCATGTTCTTCTTCACTCTTCGAATAGATCAGGATATCATCAATGAACACAATCACTGATCTGTCCAACATCGTCGGCACACACGGTTCATCAAATCCATAAAAGCGGCTGGCGCATTGGTCAAACAAAAGACATAACAAGAAACTCGTAGTGATCGTAGGGCGTACGGAAAGCGTTTAGGAATATCTTGCTCTTTCACTTCAGCTGATGGTAACCAGATCGAAGGTCAATTCTTGAGAACCAACTAGCACCTTGAAGCTGATCAAACAAATCCTCTATTCTTGGAAGGGGGTACCTGTTCTTCACGGTCAACTTGTTTAGCTCACGGTAGTCGATACACATTCTCATGCTACCGTCTTTCTTCTTTACGAACAGAACCGGAGCACCCCAAGGAGAGATACTCGGTCGAATGAACCCTTATCCAACAGCTCTTTTAATTGCTCCATCAACTCTTTCATCTCCGTCGGAGCCAACCGATACGGTGCCTTGGCAACAGGTTGGGCACCCGGTACCAGGTCAATCTGAAACTCGATCTCACGGTCAGGTGGCACTCCCGGTAAATCTTCTGGAAACACGTCTGGAAAGTCACACACAACTGGAACGCCAGATAGCTGTGGTGCTAGCGTATCCACATCTTTTACATAGGCCAAAAAGGCACTACACCCATGCCTCATACACATTCCCGCCACTGCCATCGAGATCACCTTCGAGATGTCGTGACCCTATCTCCATAAACCGTTACCGGACTTCCATCAGGCGCTGTCAGACGAATCATTTTCTTGCGGCACATAATATTCTCTCGAAGTCCGCTAACCAATCCATTCCAAGAACTAAATCAAAACCACCCAAGGTCATCATAAACGGTTTGACAGGAAACTTATGACCTTCTAACTCCACTTCACAATTCTCTACCATTCGGAAATCCTAATAGGCTTACCTATGGCAGTTTCTACATAAAAGGCACATCACGTCTACTACTAACAGGTAGCTTAGCACGAAAAAGTAGTAGACATAAAACTCCTACTAGCACCAGAATCAAATAGCACAGAAGCTAAAGTTTGGTTCACCAGAAACGTACCGGACATGACATCAGGGTCTGTCCTAGCTTCCTCCTGTGTCATAGTGAATGCCCGGCGCTCGCCCTCGGTCCTTCACTTCCCGTCTTCTTCACCCCTGAACCTCAGTCCTCGACTTCTTACAATCTCTGCTCATATGACCAGTTTCCCCACAGTTAAAACATTTGCTCGACAGGCAATCCTTCGCCATATGCCCTGTCTTCCCACACTTGAAGCACACATTCAAACCCAGCCTACATTCTCCCGCATGCTCCTTTCCACACTTACCACACCTCCTTGATCCCACTCCCGATGTGGCCACACGGCGGTCATCCACCCGTGCCTTTTTGTTACCGTCGAGGCATCACCCCGACCAAACCTCCTCCATTCCAGTTCCGATCACCACCACCTTCTTACTCGCTTCAGTCACACCACCTCCCGCTCATCATACAGCCTCCCTGCCAAATCAACCGCCGACCTAAACGTGCTGGTGGGCGGCAGTGATCATATGCCGACGAACATCCACCGGTAAACCCTGAATGTACCTCTTGAGTTTCCGAGACAGAGGCGTCACTTGATCAGGCACGAGTCGTGCCATTTCATTAAACTTGGTGGTATACTGCTGGTGTGTCATGGTTCCAGCCTCCAACTGCAGAAACTCCCTTTCCAACTTATCCATTTCCCTGTGAGGACAGAACTCCTCAATCACCATCTTCTTCAACTCAGGCCATTCATTCTCCTGATTGCCCGATTACCCTCTGCTTGGACAATTGTGTCCCACCAACATAGTGACGAGTCCACAAATGAATGAGTGGCAAACTTCACCTTCTGATCTTCCCGACACTCGCTGATGTCGAGAACGGCCTCCATCTCTCTCACCCATCGGTGAGCAGCGGTAACATTCCATTACCGTCAAAAGTAGGGGGATTGCATCTCATAAATGCCCCGTAGTTACATCCTCGCACTGCCTCTGGCACAGGCTCTTCTTCTTCCTCTTCATCATCAGACAGGACTGTTTCAGGCTCTGGGTGTTCCCGTTCTCCAGAGGACCTGTTTCTTTCTTTTCTTTCCCCTTCTCGTACAACCTTAATAACTTCAGTCACCACAGACGGTAAGATTGTCTGCATGACCTGATGGACTTCTTCTACAACAGCCTCCTTTACTGAGGCTCTCAGATTGGCGCTTTTATCGCCACCCTCCGGATGAGGGGTCTCTGTTTCTTCATGAACCACCCTCTCAACTCTGGGTCTCCCTCTCTTGGGTCGCGGTTCAGCACCGTGACCTCCACCCCTAGAAGCTTTCGAAGATCTACCTCTGGCCATCACACGCACACTGACAGATTTAACACACCGACACGATCATTCAAGGAAACAACTCAGTTTATGTCAAGTATGGTAAGTCCCTAATTACAGTGACCAGTTGTGATTAGCCACTTACTTTACTCTTCATACCCCAAGTATTACCTGTCATGACTACATCAGTATTTAAATCTACATACAACACATAACCACATACCATGCGCATATAAAACCGGTTAACTTTACGAAAATACCTGATGGCAGCAGCTACTCAGATTGGCATTCCATTCCCTTTCTGTCCCATTCTCAGTTTAAGATTAGGTTTATTTTGAAAATTTACCCATTTCACTTAAACTTTGGCTCTAATACCAACTTGTAAGGGCCCCGTTCCCGGGACGCTTACAGCTGGGTTCTCATCGTACATAAAACGTATAATTGCATTTGTATTTCATAAATCGCAGCAGAAAACTAAAACAATCTTTCATTTCCATGTAAATGCTTTTGCAAGTTATACAACATTCATTACAAAATAGCTTGTTCGCATTACAATGCAAAAACATTAATAAAAAGAATGCCATCCCAAAAGAGCTGAGTAGCTTCACGGTGTGCCATCCTCAGCAAACATTACCTGCCAACTGGAAAACATATAAAAAGTCAGCATTGCTGAGTGAGTTCTAGTTTTATTACAAAACATACTTTACTTTCATATAAAACCATTCGTTACTTTTACATGATCACACATCGTACGTACACATAGATAATATCATTATTATCTTCTTCATTCATTCATTCGTTCATTCGTTCTTTATGACTTTACTTGCGCATCGGACATCATCCGTACCAATACCATGTGCTACACCCCGGTTAGTCGTAGCTACCGGGCCAAAGTCAATAAATGAACAGCTAAACGTATGCCACGGTACTAGGAGTAACCATCAGTCTTAGCTACTGGGCCGAAGTCAATAAATGAACAGCTAAACGTATGCCACAGTACTAGGGGTGAGCGGTAGAGGTTCTACATTAAGGGTCAAACACAAAGAAGGACCCGTTATCCGATGCGTGCAAGACGTTTCATTCGTTCATTAATGCATGCATTCAACATCGTGTTCCTCTTCATTATCTTTCACTTTACGTTACATAATACTTCGTTCATTCCTTATCATAACACGTAAAGTTATGGGAAAGATAAACATATAACAAGAACATGAACACACATAACATCATAACATCGTCAAACACGCATGAAAAACATATGGTTCGAGACCCAGATTAGTAAAACATATAGATTTGTATTTCCAACCCCAAAATCGTTTGAAAACATGTAAATGAGGGGTTCTAGAACTCACCTTAACAGCTCTTGAGCAGGACTTCTTCCAACTCGTCTGAATTTGATTTCAACCGCCTAAAAACTCACTAAAACACACACCCGAACACAGGCAAACACATATAAGCACACAAACGAGATAAGGCCAGCTTCAAACACTTAAAATTTCAGGTTTCTTACCTTGAATTCACTTCTTCAGCCCTGTTTCTTCCAAAAATCCGAATTCTGCACTTTCTCTCTCTAGAATTCTGCTGAATTGAGAGTTGTGGGAAAGTAGTGGGCGGCCATGCCCACTTTACACCAACTTTTCAACCCTTTTTGTCCTTTTGGCACTTTTTACCCTTCAACTTGGGTAAAATATCTTTTCCCCCTTTTTCTTCACTTTATTCTCTCTTTATTTAAATAAATGAAAGATCCGGGTGTTACATGGTGCTATCAAGATTAACATATGTGAGGGACTAAGCTTCAAAGTCAATGATCATTCGTTAATGGCCAAATCGATGTACCAACAAAGATCTTTTCAGGGGTGATAAACCTCCACCTCATTAAAAACTAAGTGTGCGGAAGGGTCTAGCTAAAGACCCCGTAAAACATGGCTTTATGTTATTTTCTGTATGATTATCTTATTATGTGTGCTTAGGATTTTAGTTTCATGTTTTAAATAATTTGGTGATGTTTTAGATTAATCCTAAGGTTTTTTTAGCTCATTTAAGGGGGCTGTAGGAAATGATCCCACGTATTTGACTTATCATTTTAGGGAAGTTTTCGTTTGCCTTTCTTACTTAATATATTGTGAATAACATTGAGTGCAATGTGAAGTTTAAGTGTGGGGAAGGGTATACATTCTTGATACTTTGCTTGTAAATAGGTCCTAGTTATAATTAAACTTTTTGTAAAAATTCACTCTAATTTTAATGATTATGGTAACAACATCGGAAACTTGAAACAATTTCTGATAAAACAAAATATAAATATATGTTTTCGAGAAATAAATAAGAAAATAAATAAAGTAACCTTAAAAATCTTTTTTGTGATATACGAAAAAGCAAAACGAGTTAGTGAAAATATTCAAACACGTAAAATGAAATACTTATACTCAATTCTATCCGATGTGTGAGCTTATTTTTTTAGCATGAAACAAGCTTTGCATTTTTGTCACACCCCGACCGATGGCGGAATCATCGAGGCGGACGAATGGGAGACGATTGTTCATAGCACATGGAACTAATTAAGTTGAAATAATGTTAAATATCAATATTCATTAAACATTACAAGACAAATAAGTCCGTACAATACAAAAGCCTCAAACAAAGAAATAACCTATTTAGTTAATCTAGGTCCAAGTCTTATATGAGCACGAAGAGAATCCACAAGTAGTAAACCTGAAACATGTTAAAAATATGGTTAACTATAAAGTTGTAGAGTTCCCATGGTTTAAACACACAAAAAAATATATATAAAAAGGTTTACAAGTAGCAATTCATGTCAATGGTTATGAGTTAGCAAGCTTATAGAACACATACATGTAACACCCGGAAATTTTCTTTGAAGCCGGCGAAAGAAGAAAAAGAAATAAAGTCCAAAGTCGAGGGACCAAACTTGCTATAACAGGAAGAAACTTGGATGAGTGAGGATATAAAAGAGGAGGGCAACCCACACCTTCCCCATTCTTGCCAAAAACTCAGCCAAGGGAGAAGAAAAGGAAAAAAGAGGAGAAAAGCTTGGTTCGGGTTGATTCGAGCGTGGAAATCATCGAGTAGCGGGTCAAATCGAAGCTCCACTCGACGGGGTTGTCAAGGTGAGTTCTAGGACCCCTCTTTTACACGTTTTTTAATGATTTTAGGGCTGAAACACATCTGAAAATCGTTTTTGGGTATTTGGGTGAAATCCCATTTTTGTATGTATGTGTATGTGTGTGATTCGTTTGGGCCTTGATTTCGAGCTTGGTTGTGCTTGGATGATGTCGTGGTATGTTTCCCTAAGGTTTAGAATGGTTGATTTGGGCTTAAAAGAGGTTTGGAAGAGGTTGGAGGTTGAACTTGGCTATTGCTGCAGTTCGAGATGAACTGCATTCTACACCGAGCTAGGGCTATGCGACTGGAGGTCCATGCGTCCGAATAAGGTGCAACTGGGTCCATACGCACGAAAGGTGTGCGACTGAGATTCATTCGCATGAAATTAGTTCGACTGAGGGTCATACGTATGAGGGCTATGTGACCGAAGGAAATGCAGATGAAGGTCATGCAACTGAAGGTCATGCGACTGGAGTCCATATGCATGTAAGTCGTGCGATTGAGGTTCATACGCACGAAAGGTGTGCGACTGAGGGCCATTCTCATGAAGGTCATGCAACTGAGGTCTATACGCCAGGATGTCATGCGACTGAGGTTCATTCGCATGGGAAGTATGCGATTGGGGGTCCATTCGCCTGAGTGTTCTCATACGCATGGAAGACCATGCGACCGAATAGGGTCTATACACCCGAATGACCATAGTTTGTTGTCTAACTTTCGGGGAAGTGCAGACGTGGGCTTGGACCGTTGGGGTTGTTGATGTTGTGATGAGCATGGATGGCATGATGTATGATGATGATGGGTGATGCCGTATGGTTATATGACGCGATGCGCATGATTGATGTGATGTGTGATATTGTATGATTATGCATGCTGTATATTATGTACGTATGATGTTGCTCTGTATGATGTTATTGACTGTGTATGTTATGTTCCTTGTTATGATGTATGCTTATCTTTCCTGCGATTTGATGTTGAATGTTAATGAATGAAATGAAAGTATTAGGTAACGTAAAGTGAAAGATAATGAAAGAGGAACATGATAAATGCATGCATTAATAATGAATGAAAGTAAAGAAAGTCTTGCAAGCCTTGTATGTTGGGACACGCCATTAAAAGGTGTTAGCCCAACGATGTGCGGGTTCACTACCCCAAGAGGATGCACATCAGGGTCTTTCTTTGTGATTGACCATTTGTATGGATTCATTTTTGCTTGCCTAGGTACTGTGGCCAGAGGTGCTGGGCATCGTAAATGCAATTATACCATGAGCATGAAGGGCATAGCACATGACAATGGTATACCTGAACTTTATCTTAGGTACTGTGGCAAGAGGTGCTGTGCACTGAGAATGAAGGTCTATGATAGGCTTAGGCCCAGTACCATGAGCATGAAGGGTAAATTTCATGGTTTTGACGAAAGGAAAAGATGTAATGAACGTACGAATGAAAGAATGAATGTACAAACGATAATGAAGATAATAATGATATTATCTATGTGTACGTATGTTGTATGATCGCATGAAAGTAAAGAACGATTTTGACGAAAGAAAAGTATGTTTTATTATAAAACTAGAACTCACTCAGCAACGCTGACTTTTATGTGTTTCCAGTTGGCATGTATGTTGCTGAGGATGGCACGAGGCGACTACTTAGTTCTTTTGGGATGACATCCATTGTTATAACGCTTTTGTAATGAAATGTAACATGTATTTTGTAATTCGATAACGATATATTTTTTTTGCAAAAGCTATTATATTTAAAAGGAATGTTGGTTAAATGTTGCCGCTGCAATGTTTTTATGTAAGATAATAAACATATATGTTTTATGTGCGATGATCGACAAGCTGTAAGTGTCCCGGGAATGGGGCCTTACAATACAGTTACAACCAAACCCTAACTTGATTACAAGTATATATGATTGGCTAAGTGTATATGGTTCCCATGATGAACACGCATACGTCATCAGGAGCCGGCAATACATCGGCTTTAGCACCAAATAGACTTGTCAAGCCCAAAGATCTAAGATGTCGCCCGACTAGCAATAGTTAATGATTGTAAACAAAATATGTATCTCATATAAGACTTACAATAACATAAATAACCATAACAAAAAGGTAAAGATGAATTACATGTGCATTTACAAGTATCAAGATGTTTACAAGTGTAAGTTTATAAGGTTAATATGTTTCACCCCAAAAGGTGTGAAATAAAGTAAAAAGGGGCAGGGAAACTCATATGGAAAACTCACGTGCTTTAAGTTGCACTTAAGATACAATAAGAAGATAAGATGGTTCCAACGATTTCTTTACGATTCAACCTAAGATTTGGTGTCTTAGGATTAGAATAAAGATAAGATTCAAAAGCAAATATGAATTAGAGTTTCATTTGGAAATTTGGGGGTTTTAATTATTAATTCAAATAAGGTAATGCAATGGTTATGTTTTGGTTCAATAAATATGAAATAAACCAATTAAGATCGATAATGATAATGAATATTTCAATAGTTGATTTTCATAAAGATAATGTGTGAAAAAAAAATAATTAATATATTTATTTATTTAAATTTGATAAAGAAAATTAATTGAATACTTAATTAAATGACTTTAAAATTATTTAAAACCATTTGATAAAGTTTTGAATTTTTATATGATTATTATAAAGGTCTTATAATATCAAGCCTTTAAAATAAAATAATGTATAATAAAAAGTTATATTGTTCTATAACTTTCAAGAATCTTAAATGAAATTTTAAGGAATAACTTTATAACTAATTACATATAACATGGTTAAATAAATAAAAGATTAATTATTTAAATAACATATAGATTTATAGTATTTTAAAATAAATGTACATTTGAACCATATTAGGTTTATAACATTTAAATTACATAAAATAATTAGTAATGTTGTTATAATCTTTGTTATTCTTTTAAAGGTAATTAAATTTAAAAAAAATTATATGTTTTAAAATCTTTAAAAATTAGTTTAATAATTTCTAAAATGTTTTAGTTATCAAAATAAATTTTAAATTTTGATTTAATAACATAAATAAGTTTGTGAAATTTAAAATACATAGAATTGACTAAAAAAAATAATTGTTGGAGGCTGGGGTCAAACCCCAGACCTCTAGTGTGTAAGTATAGTGTGTTAACCGGTTGGGCTAAAGCCCATACTTGTTACAATTTTGGCTGTAAATCTTTAAATGCATTTATTCAAATGACCCCCGAATCACCAAGAATCCTAGAACCAATTCGATTCCAATTGATACTCAAAATGATTAAGATAACAAACTTGATATTAGGGCTTTGTTTCCCCATGTTAAACTGAGTATAATGATGTGTGAAACTTACGTGATTGAGTTCGAATTGATGATCTCAAGTTTAAGAACGAGTCGTGACGGGTGGAAATTGGTTTGTGGTGATTGAGTTGATCATAATCAAATTCTTTTCGTATGAAGCTTCAAAGAGTGTTTATGATTCAAATCCCTTACTCAATTTTAAGTTAAATGCTCAGAAGATGGACTTCAACTAAGTTGGAGGTCGAAGAAGATGATGAAGATCGAACACGGGGTGCGGGTGTGTTTCAAATGGAATTGAAGGTGCAGATGGTTCGAAGGAGTTGATTCAAAAGTTTTAACCTGATTATCTAGTCTTGATTATGACCGTTTCATGTCCAATGAGTTAAAGTTTTAAGCGATAGATTCAGTTTCAAAAACACCACCATAACCGTCGAATAACTCCATTGAAATGGGTCTTTGAACAGTTAACCGAACGGCTTCATTGGTTTAATTGGGTTTTAAATTGATGGATAACGGATCATTTGGCTCGCCGGAGTTCTCCGGAGGTCGATCGGAGAACAAGGTGTCCGGCGGTTGGTTTGGGTTGGGTTTTAAACATATTTTCAATTTTGGTCCCTGTATTTTAAAGCAATTATCATTTTATGTAAAAGCTCTTAGATTTAATGTTATAAATTATAAAATAGATCCTAGACTTATAAACTAATTTGAATAACAAACCAACTTAATTATTTATTAAACTTTACAACTTTTATAAAGTTTATAAACTTCTAAGTTGATTATTTATTTTCTCTTAATAATTACAATTCATGATTACTAATAAAACTTTATAAGTTTATTAAAATTTATTTTATAACTTTATTAAATTTAATAACACTTTTCCATTTAGTTATTATTATAAAATGATTAATAAACTTTATATATTTATGAAAAGAATTTAATTTCAAAAACCTTAAATTATTACAAATTGTTTAGTTTATTAATACATTTATAGTCGGTGACAATAAATTGTACATTTGATGTATTTGACTCATTAAAACTATTAAAATAATTTAACAATGAGCGTTAAAAATGGGTGCGGGTTTGGGTTTTAACTTGGAAAAATGGCGGATGTTATAATTTTAGTCTTGAAGCTATAACCAAAGCCTCCTGAGTACCAACTCCAATGCCATATATATTGCTTTTTTCCAAATTTACTTCCAAACCAGAGGCAAGAAAGAAACACCTTAACATCCTTGTAAGAAAACTTCATTTTTGCTCCCCGTGGTTTAGTCCAAATAACGGTTTGCCTTCAAATGTTTTAAAATCTTGTTTTTACTCCCTGTAGTTTTAAATTTGTCTCAATTAACTCCACTCAACTAACTACGTTAAATAATTCCATTAAAAATAAGGACATTTTAGTCTTTTCATGTATAAAGATTAATAATGTAATTTAAAAATATATAGAAGGACTACTTGTGTAAATGTACTTAACTTAGTAGTTTACCCTTCTTCACCCCACCCCTACGCATGCTGTGACACTCCGAATTTTCAGGTTAACCTCGCCACATTAATCTAACCTAGTTCTATTTTATTTTGATTAATCAAATTATGTTAATCAAATTATTGCACCTTTCAATAATAAATATTATCATTATAAATATCAAATTAAACATTTAATAACATACAAAATATTAACCAAAATTATGAGCATGTAATGTCATTTAGGTCAAGTGGAAGGGGTAGTTGTGCCAAGCTACGAAAGTATTAATGCAACCATTTAAATCATATAAACAATCCCGTAAACCTTTCATTCGGTTCAACATCTTCTCCAAACCTCAACCCTAGCAAAGTCCTTTGACAGCAGCCGTCCGATCATCAAAAGCTTTTGCTACCATCGATCTCCTCCTCACCGAGCGTGAGTCTCTCGCAACCTATCACCTTTACACGACAACCGTGTGCCCGGTCGATTGACACCCGCACCGTCTCTTCCGCAACCGTGAGAACTAATCGAAACCGCTCCATTTGGTATGATTCTTTTTTACTCGTTTCGTTACCTTTGTTCGTAATGATACGGTTTCGAGTTCTTGGTTACGATCTCTACGTCACGTGTAAAGATTTGATCTTGTGTTGTGTTGGGTGTTCTATTTCGTATAATGTATGTTCTATGCATCGATAATATACTTCTGCGTTTTGTGTGTGTGTTGCGGGTTTGTGTGGTGGTGTATATCTGTGTAATGCATGTATATGTACACATAAACATATCTGCGATTTCAGGAGTGACCGGGTGGTCATGCGAGTTTTATGCGCGGTTGCGCGGTGTGTTATGTCGTGTGTTTGTGTGTGTTGTGTTATATATATATATAATTGTGTGTGCTGTGTTATATATATATATATAATTGTGTGTGTGCTGCGTTATGTATAGGTATACAGGTAATCTGCGTTATATATATATATATTATATATATATATATATATATATTAATGTGTGTGTGTGTGTTTTTTTTGAGTTAAGTAGGAATGCATGTATCGATGAAAGTGGCTTTACTATGGCAGTGTGATTTTTGGATGATGCTTCATGTTGGCGTATTGAAGTATGTGGGTTCCTACGTAATTGAAAATATATATGTTTGTGTGAGTTAGGTAGGTGTTAATAGATTCATGTGGGTGCATGTAGGATTGAGTGTGATGTGCATCAATTTGTAAAGAGTATGTATGGGTTTAATTATATAAAGTACTACAAATAAATACATGACGCGATCTCATACGTAAATGCTTGGGTAATATGTTAGTGTAACGTTAAACTTGTCTGTGGATGGCAAACGGGTTGTTCGCTCCCACCGTAACCTGAACCGAGAACACGAAACCGTACGGCCAAAATTATTGGTATGTATATATTAATTATATATTACATGAAACTCAGGTTGATTGGAATCGATCGTTTGTGCTTACATTTTTTATTGTTGCCACGCACTCGAGGTGAGTCTTCACGGCCCCTGTTTTACATTACTTTCCTTTTAGGGGAGAAAACATGCAAACTTTATTTATAAATAGTTTCTAGTATTATTGTTTATCGCCTGTTACGTTAGTGCAAACATACTTAAAAGTCCTTACATTCGTGAACCGTTAGTAATGTGTAGCGAGGTAATTCTAAGTAGTACTACTGGGTTTGACAAACCCCGCCCGGGCTAGTCACACTAGCTTGATTGGAGGTCAAACGGGTGCGTTATTGACCTAATATTTGTCACTGTCTGGATAGACGTGACGGGAAGGCAACAAACATACAAACAGTCAGCTTCGGTTTGAAACGCTAACTAACTTGTTATAGGCTAGCTACCTATCGATATGCTTTAATTACTTTACCATTCAAACAGTTACAAACATTTTTATCTGTGATAACACCTGTGAACTCACCAACTTTAGGTTGACACACTTTAGCATGTTTTCTTAGGTAACAGGAACGCTTAAGCTTATGATGCACGATTAAGGAACGCACTCAGGAAATGCATCATCAAACATATTTACTTGCATTGAACATTCTTTTTGACTTAGCGCTTATAACTTTCAGTATTGTTTACATTTCGTTATTCGTTTCCGCACTGTTATTCATTTCGGTTTTATGCTTCCGCACTGATGTTTATTTCTTTTATGCTACTATGATTTAAGTCAAACATTTATTTTTAAATTCATTTAGTGTCGTTTGATATGACCGTGTTTGAGATCCTGGTTTGTCACACGCCTCGTGGTAAAACCCCGCATGTGGAATTTGAGAGTGTGACAGATTGGTATCAGAGCCAGGTTGGGGTGTCACATCTTCTCCAAACCTCAACCCTAGCAAAGTCCTTTGACGGCAACCGTCCCATCATCAAAAGCTTTTGCTACCATCGATCTCCTCACCGAGCGTGAGTCTCTCGCAACCTATCACCTTTACACGACAACCGTGTGCCCCGGTCAAACAACACCCAGCAACAACAAGTCAGAAAGTTTGACTCTTCCAGAAGCTTCACCAACAATAATCAGAACAACAACAACAATGGTCAGGGATCAAGTAACTATGTGGGCAAGTATCCAAGTGCAACAAATGTAACTTTCATCATCATGGCCAGTGTGATCGTTTTCGTTGTCAAAGGTGTGGAAGAATGGGCCATGCTGCTAAAGATTGTAGGGGTGAACTGATGACCAGGCAACAACCTTAGCAACAAAGACAGGGTGAAGTGACTAGAGGCTGTTTTGAGTGTGGTAAAGAGGGTCACTATAGGAAGGATTGTCCACAACTGAAAAATGGGAACAGGGGTAATACTGGAAATAACAACAACGGAAATGGAGCCAGAGGTCGAGGTTTTGTGATTGGTTCTGGCGAGGTGAGAAATGATCAAAATGTGGTTACCGGTACATTTCCTCTGAATGACTGTTTTGCTACTGTGTTATTTGATGCCGGTGCTGATAAGAGTTTTATATCTACTAAGTTTAGCAAGCTTTTAGATGTAACCTTGACTGAAATGGACCCTAGTTATACGGTAGAACTAGTTGACGGTAAAATGATCGAGGCAACTCATATTCTTAAAGGATGTAAATTAGAGCTATCAAGACACAAATTTGAGATAGACCTTATGCCTGTTACACTTGGTAGTTTTGACGTAGTCGTTGGCATGGACTGGTTGTCTAAGAACCAAGCGGAGATATTTTGTCGTGAGAAGATTGTTCGTGTACCACTTCCTAGTGGTGAAGTCTTATCCGTACAGGGTGAGAAAAGTGGTGTCGTTTCTGGCATCATTTCGTACATGAAAGCCCAAAAGTGCCTACGCAAAGGCCATACCGCCATCTTAGCGATGATCACCAAAAGATCACTGAAGAAAAGAAGATCGAAGATATCCCTATTGTTCGTGACTTTCCTGAAGTATTCCCTGAAGACTTACCTGGTCTTCCACCGCATCGTCAAGTTGAGTTCCAGATTGATTTGGCGCCTCGAGCCGCACCAATAGCTAGAGCACCATACAGATTAGCTCCGAAGGAATTACAAGAACTGTCTACTCAACTGCAAGAACTCCTGGATAAAGGATTCATCAAACCTAGTTCATCACCATGGGGAGCCCCAGTCCTGTTTGTCAAGAAAAAGGATGGGACTTTTCGCATGTGTATTGACTATCGTGAACTGAACAAAGTGACGGTCAAGAATCGTTATCCTCTACCTCGCATTGACGATCTGTTTGACCAACTTCAAGGGTCGAGCTTCTATTCGAAGATAGATTTGAGATTAGGGTATCATCAACTGAGGGTCCAAGAGGAGGACATATCAAAGACGGCATTCATAACTCGATACGGTCACTATGAGTTTCTAGTAATGCCATTTGGTCTGACTAATGCACCAGCGGTTTTCATGGATCTCATGAACCGCGTGTGCAAACCCTACCTGGACAAGTTTGTCATCGTTTTTATCGATGACATCCTGATTTATTCAAGGAACAAGGAGGAGCACGAGGAACACCTTCGGCTAATCTTAGAACTACTTAAACAAGAACAACTATATGCCAAATTTTCGAAGTGTGACTTCTGGATTCGGGAAGTCCAATTTTTGGGTCTGTAGTCAATGAGAAGGGTATACATGTTGATCCAGCAAAGATAGAAGCTATCAAGAACTGGGCTACGCCAAAGACTCCGACGGAGGTACGACAATTTCTTGGATTGGCTGGATATTACCGACGATTTATCGAAGGGTTTTCGAAGATCGTCCAACCACTTACAACGTTAACACAAAAAGGCACTGTGTACAGTTGGGGTGACAAGCAGGAATCAGCATTCCAGTTCTTAAAACAGAAACTCTGCACGACACCGATATTGTCTTTACCCGAGGGAACCGAAGATTTTGTGGTGTATTGCGATGCTTCTATTCAAGGTCTCGGTTGTGTGCTAATGCAACGCGAGAAGGTGATCGCGTACGCTTCCCGACAACTAAAGGTTCATGAGAAAAACTACACGACACACGACTTAGAGTTGGGAGCCGTTGTGTTCGCACTCAAGATATGGAGACATTACTTGTACGGTACCAAGTGCACCATTTATACCGATCACAAGAGTCTTCAACATATTTTTGAGCAGAAGGAGTTGAATATGAGACAACGTCGCTGGGTCGAGTTGTTGAATGACTATGACTGTGCGATCAAGTATCATCCGGGTAAGGCTAATGTAGTAGTTGACGCTTTAAGTCGAAAGGAAACACCTAAGCCAAGCGAGTTCGAGCATTACAACTCACCATCCACACCGGACTACCTGATCAGATACGTGATGCTCAACTTGAGGCTTTAAAGGACGAGAACCTGAAAGCAGAGTCCATGCGAGGCATGGAAAAGTAGTTACAGATCAAGTCTGACGGAGTTTGTTATTTCATGGAACGAATATGGGTTCCTTTGTATGGGAATCTACGAGAACTAGTGATGGACGGAGCCCATAAGTCTCGATATTCTATCCATCCTGGTTCAGATAAGATGTATCATGACTTGAAAGTTTTGTATTGGTGGCCAAACATGAAAGCTGATATCGCCACCTATGTTAGCAGATGCTTAACCTGTTCTAAGGTTAAGGTGGAGTATCAAAGGCCATCTGGTCTACTTCAACAGCCAGAAATTCCTGTATGGAAGTGGGAACAGATCTCAATGGATTTTATCACGAAGCTGCCTTGAACTCCTAGCGGGTGCGATACCATTTGGGTAATAGTAGATCGCTTGACGAAATCCGCACAGTTCCTACCAATTAGAGAGACTGATAGAATGGAGAAGTTAACTTGTATCTACCTGAGGGAAATAGTCTCTCGGCATGGTGTGCCAATTTCTATCATCTCCGATCGTGACGCTCGATTTACTTCTCATTTCTGGCAATCTTTGCAACGATCATTGGGAACACGACTAGATATGAGCACTACATATCATCCTCAAACTGATGGTCAGAGTGAGCGTACAATACAAACACTGGAAGATATGTTACGAGCTTGTGTCATTGACTTTGGCAACCATTGGGAAACTCATTTACCGTTGGTTGAGTTTTCTTACAATAACAGCTATCACACGTCGATCAAAGCTGCACCATTTGAAGCATTGTTTGGGCGTAAGTGCCGATCACCTATTTTTTGGGCGGAAGTTGGAGAAAGTCAACTTACCGGTCCTGAACTTGTGCACGAGACAACTGAGAAGATCGTACAAATCCGTAACCGCATGGTAGCAGCACGTGACCGACAGAAGAGTTATGCTGACAAACGTCGCCAACCGTTGGAATTTCAAATTGGTGACAAGGTACTTTTGAAAGTGTCACCTTGGAAGGGTGTGATTCGTTTTGGGAAACATGGAAAACTAAGCCCTAGATACGTGGGACCTTTTGAGATTATCAAAAGAGTTGGCCCGGTAGCCTACTAGTTGAACCTACCAGAAGAGCTTAGGAATACACAATGTGTTCCATGTTTCGAATATGAGAAAATGCCTTACAAACGAGACTCTTGTCGTTCCGTTAGATGAGATACACGTGGATGAACAACTGCATTTCATAGAGGAACCGGTGGAAGTTATGGACCGAGAGGTCAAAACTCTTAAACATAGTCGTATTCCTATCGTCAAAGTCCGTTGGAACTCAAGGCGTGCACAAGAGTTTACCTGGGAATGCGAGGATCAAATGAAGAAGAAATACCCGCAACTATTCAAAGATCAGGCATCTATTTCCAAGGTATCCATTCTTAAGATATCTTTCTTTAAATTTCGAGACGAAATTCTTTCAACAAGGGGATGATGTCGCAACGCATACGAAACCTTACGTTCTTTATTTGAGTTTGTTTCATAAATCTCAGAAACCTTATCATAAGAGAGCTTATGACCTTCTATCGTTGCTGTTAAATCTGCCATTCTATGTTAATATGATGTTTCTTATTTTCGGGACGAAAATCTTTCAACAAGGGGATGATGTGACACCCCGAATTTTCAGGTTAACCTCGCCACATTAATCTAACCTAGTTCTATTTTATTTTGATTAATCAAATTATGTTAATCAAATTATTGCACCTTTCAATAATAAATATTATCATTACAAATATCAAATTAAACATTTAATAACATACAAAATATTAACCAAAACTATGAGCATGTAATGTCATTTAGATCAAGTGGCAGGGGTAGTTGTGCCAAGCTACGAAAGTATTAATGCAACCATTTAAATCATATAAACAATCCCGTAAACCTTTCATTCGGTTCAACATCTTCTCCAAACCTCAACCCTAGCAAAGTCCTTTGACGGCAGCCGTCCCATCATCAAAAGCTTTTGCTACCATCGATCTCCTCACCGAGCGTGAGTCTCTCGCAACCTATCACCTTTACACGACAACCGTGTGCCCTGGTCGATCGACACCCGCACCATCTCTTCCGCAACCGTGAGAACTAATCGAAACCGCTCCATTCGGTATGATTCTTTTTTTACTTGTTTCGTTACCTTTGTTCGTAATGATACGGTTTCGAGTTCTTGGGTTACGATCTCTACGTCACGTGTAAAGATTTGATCTTGTGTTGCATTGGGTGTTCTATTTCGTTTAATGTATGTTCTATGCATCAATAATATACTTCTGCGTTTTGTGTGGTGGTGTATATCCGTGTAATGCACGTATATGTACACATAAACATATCTGCGATTTCAGGTGTGACCGGGTGGTCGTGCGAGTTTTATGCGCGGTTGCGCGGTGTGTTATGTCGTGTGTTTGTGTGTGTGCTGTGTTATATATATATATATATATATATATAATTGTGTGTGTGCTGTGTTATGTATAGGTATACAGGTAATCTGCGTTATATATATATATATATATATATATATATATAATATATATATTATATATATATATATATTATATATATTAATGTGTGTGTGTGTTTTTTTTGAGTTAAGTAGGAATGCATGTATCGATGAAAGTGGCTTTACTATGGCAATGTGATTTTTGGATGATGCTTCATCTTGGCGTATGGAAGTATGTGGGTTCCTGCGTAATTGAAAATATATATGTTTGTGTGAGTTAGGTAGGTGTTAATACATTCATGTGGGTGCATGTAGGATTGAGTGTGATGTGCATCAATTTGTAAAGAGTATGTATGGGTTTCATTATATAAAGTACTACAAATAAATACATGACGCGATCTCATACGTAAATGCTTGGGTAATATGTTAGTGTAACGTTAAACTTGTCTGTGGATGGCAAACGGGTTGTTCGCTCCCACCGTAACCAGAACCGAGAACACGAAATCGTACGACCAAAATTATTGGTATTGTAACATCTTGAATTTTTGGCTAAATTAAAAGTTAACGTCGTTGATACTTGTAAGGACTATGATGGCATTTATTAAACTTTTGGGCTACTTATGTTTATTGTTTTAATTTGTCTTTAATTTTTTTTAATTTGAAAGTTGATGATGTTAATAAATAAGTATTTATAATAATAATAATAATGGAAATAATAATAATATATATGAAATTTTTTTTAAACTTAAAATAAAGAAAAATATTTAAAACTTAAAGTGAATTAAGTTTAGGGGTTGTTTTTGTCAATTTATAAACTTTAAATGAAAGTATTATGCATAAAATAATAAAGATTGAAAGTTGAGGGACCAAAACTGTAAATTCTTTAAACTTAAACCAAACCCCCGCATTTCCGGCCGTATCTCCGGCCAAATTCCGGCCAAGCTCCGGCAAGGCCCAAATCAACTTAAACTTTTCGATTTCCGACCTCAAACCATCCCAAATCGTTTCGTGAACGTGTGTCAAGCTTAAACACACACTTTAATTACGTTTAATCATCGGTTACAACACCATTCGATTGTATAACCGAAACATCTTGAAGTCATTAGCCATTCGAGCCTTAAACAACAATAACACCTCAATTAATTCAATCTGATCGAACTTCTATCTACCTCTAATCTAACTCAACCCTCAATTGCACCCAAATCAAACTTAATCCTCGAAATCCATCACCTTTTAACGTCGCAACCTGCAACAAATCGAGCCCTAATCTCTGGAGTCCAAAAGTCAAATTGGTAGAGGGATTTTAGTTCCGATCATCATTCGAAGCTAACTGCAAGTTTAATTGGATCATCATTGAGGATTACTCATTCATTGGTACCCTCGGTCGCGAATTGTTCATCGATTAGGAGCATAGCCAATTCAAACATATTCGGGTAATTAAACACACTCTCATACTCGTTTTACTTGGGGATAAAAAGCCCCAAGGTTAATTTCATTAACGTAATTGAATTGGGGTTCAATTTAGAATCACCCGATTCTAGGGTTCTTGGATTTGGGGGCGTATTGGAGATTTAATTCAAAAGAAAATTGGAACTGAGTATTACCGCGGCTGAGAGCCTTGGTTCAGCGGTAACATGGGAGGAGGTTAAACAAGAGGTCCCCGGTTCGAATCCGGGGGACCCCATGTTTTATTTTTAAGGCTTTTTAGCCTTCATTTGAAACTAGTTTTTTTCTAAAAATTATAAGAATTGGTTTTATAACTTTTGGTTTATTTTTAAAGTTAATTATTTCTTTTCTGTAAATTTATATATTATTTTTATAAATACTTTAACAAATATTTATCAACAAATATAGTGTTTCATGATTTTATTTTAGATAACAATTTAAATCATTACATTATTTTATCATTTTAAGGGTAGATTAATCATGATACTTTATAGAATTTACCTACATTTTATAATTTAAATCCACAAGTTTTATAAAAGCTTTAAATCTTTTTAAAATTTTATAAAAGATATGTTTTATTTTATTAGACTATAATATATGCATAATTTTCTGTAATTAGTTGTGATTATTTATAAAGGTCCCCAAATTCCTAGCTCGCATTAAAACGTTAATCTAATTATTAACTTAAAACGTGTATATATATATAGGTGCCTTGTGAGAACTACGTTGGAACATTGCTTACTATTATTCTTATTAATCACCAATTATTTATTATTTGATCAAGTGAGTATTCTATACCCCTTTTTCCTATTTTCACACTTTGGGATGAAACATATTAACTTATACTATTGCACTCGTAGACTTATTTGAGACTTGTAAACCTATGGCAATTCATCTTGTAAAAGTTGTGGTTAGTTGAACTTTCGTGATTACCATGTTATGGCGTTATATGTACAATCATTAACTATTGCTAGCCCAGCGAAGTCATAGATCTATGGGCAAGACAAGCCTGCTTTGGTTGATCCAAGTGCACTTAGCTGATCATATAATCTTGTAAACGTTTGAGACTTGTAAAACTTTGTCGAGGTTTGATTGTTGCATTGTTCATAACATCCCTAATCACTTTATTCACTAATTTAGGACTTGAATTGCCATCTTTTATATAACCTATGTATTTAAAACTATG
Source organism: Flaveria trinervia (assembly GCA_025506515.1). NCBI lineage: Eukaryota > Viridiplantae > Streptophyta > Magnoliopsida > Asterales > Asteraceae > Flaveria > Flaveria trinervia. Next base: position 53,173 of record JACCIX010000247.1, read on the forward strand.
GAATGCTCACCAACATTATTGTTGACCCTTTATTTTTAACATGTTTCAGGAAATGCCAAGCTTGATTATCTACACATTGAAGCTTGCACATCTAGGAATGGACCTAGATAAATAAATAAAATAGAATGAATTGTTACTAATTATGTTATGCTTTTATATCCTTTGAGACTTATAGTTGTAATGTGACAAATGAAACCTATGTGTAAAATATATTTGGATTATTAATAGCGTTATGTGGCTATGAACGATCTTAACTCTCACTCCTCGACGTTTCCGCCGTCAAGGTTGGGGTGTGACAGGTATGTAATATATTAGTTATATATTACATGAAACTCAGGTTGATTGGAATCGATCCTTTGTGCTTACATTTTCTATTGTTGCCATGCACTCGAGGTGAGTCTTCACGGCCCCTGTTTTACATTACTTTCCTTTTGGGGGAGAAAACATGCAAACTTATTTATAAATGGTTTCTAGTATTATTGTTTATCGCCTGTTACGTTAGTGCAAACATACTTAAAAGTCCTTACATTCGCGAACCGTTAGTAATGTGTAGCGAGGTAATTCTGAGCAGTACTACTGGGTTTGACAAACCCCGCCCGGGCTAGTCGCGCTAGCTTGATTGGAGGTCAAACGGGTGTGTTATTGACCTAACATTTGTCACTGCCTGTATTAGACGTGACGGGAAGGCAACAGACATACAAACAGTCAGCTTCGGTTTGAAACGCTAACTAACTTTTTATAGGCTAGCTACCTATCGATATGCTTTAATTACTTTACCATTCAAACAGTTACAAACATTTTTATCTGTGATAACACCTGTGAACTCACCAACTTTAGGTTGACACACTTTAGCATGTTTTCTCAGGTAATAGGAACGCTTAAGCTTATGATGCACGACTAAGGAACGCACTCAGGACATGCATCATCAACATATTTACTTGCATTGAACATTTCGTTTTGACTTAGCCCTTATAACTTTTAGTATTGTTTACATTTCATTATTCGCTTCCGCACTGTTATTCATTTCGGTTTTATGCTTCCGCACTGATGTTTATTTCTTTTATGCTACTCTGATTTAAGTCAAACATTTATTTTAAATTCATTTAGTGTCGTTTGATATGACCGTGTCTGAGATCCTGGTTTGTCACATGCCTTATGGTAAAACCCCGCATATGGAATTTGAGGGTGTGACACATGCCTTTGTCACCACCGGCCCACCACCACCTACACAACCACCACCTGCACTTCCAGCCACCAATTTCATCATTATCCACCACCTTTATCACACACCATCATCCACTAATCTTCATCTTCCACATATCATTCATCATTCATTTTTATCTTTAATAACCAGGCACGATTCATCACCATCCAAAACCATATCACTGACCACCCTATCATCTTCTTCATCTAAAATAAAAACTAAATCCGGTTCTCAACCCCTGGATCTTCATCTTAATCTATATTTGAGTCGCGACCCTCTAGCGATTAGGGTTTTAGTTCGTAGTGGGCGTCTGGTTATGTGATTTTGGTTCGCACCCTAAGATTAAAATTAACGTTGATTCTGTTGAGGGTGTAGGAAGGTGAAAGGTTCAAGTAAGCAGGTTGTCGATGGGTGAAACCGAAGTGTGATGTCATAAGGTTAAAATTATACGGTAGGGTTCTAATTGAGTCGATTGATGTTTAAATAGAGATGAGTAAGCTTTTTGAGCTAGCTAGTGAGAGTTTGAAGGGCTTCAGTGGTAGCGGTCAATGGTGATGATGTCAGTGTTGCGATTGTGCTAGGGTTTCAACTGTTGGTGGCCAGTTGATAATGAAGATGAAAAGGTTATTCTTATTTTTCTATTCCAATAGAAGATGGTAGGGGTGACCGAAAGAGGTGGCAATGGTGTGGGGGTTATACGAAGAGGTGGCGGTGGTGTGGGGGGTTGCAGGAAGAGGTGGTGGTGGTGTGGGGGGTTCGCTGGAAGAAGATGCGAAGGTAGTTTGGTGAATTTGTTGCAGTTCACAAGAAGGAAATAAAGGCTTTTATTAATTATTATTTTATTTTATTAATTTAAATAAATTACACTATTAGTCCTTTATTAATTTGAGTAATGACATATTAGCCCTTGCACGTTAAACGACCTAAATACCCTTACTTTTAATGGAAATATTTAATAGAGTTAGTGGCTTGGAGTTAACCGAGACAAATTGAAAACCACAAGGAGTAAAATCAAGATTTTGAAATTTTTGAAGATTAAACCATTATTTGAACGAAACCATAGGGAGCAAAAGTGAAATTTATTTTTAATTCTATGTATAGAAGACTAATCCCCACGAAAATTACATCAACCGTATAGAAAAGGTGTGAGACCAAAGGCCATTAGGTGTGACTTTTATACCATGGAAATGCCCAACTCTATTAAATATAAAAAGATCATAGCATTTAAATGTTCCATGGCCAATATAAAAAGAACATGGGCAAGGAGGTCGCCTTGTTAACACCCCTTAAGAGAAGGTGATCCGATGATTAGAATGGAGGTGGTAGTTAAGGATAAATACTGTAAGGCCCCGTTCCCGGGACGCTTACAGCTGGATCCTCATCGCACATAAAACATATAATTACATTGTATTTCATAAAGCATCGCAACGGAAACATTTAAAAATGACATTTCATTTCAATATAGTAGCTTTTGCAAAATAATACATCGTTAATCAGTTACAAAATACATTGTTGCATTACATCACAAAAGCATTATATAAATGGATGCCATCCCAAAAGAGCTGAGTAGCCACCTTGTGCCATCCTCAGCAATCATTACCTGCCAACTGGAAACACATCAAAGTCAGCGTTGCTGAGTGAGTTCTAGTTTTATAAAATAAAACATACTTTTCCTTCATTAAAACCGTTCTTTACTTTCACACGATCATACATAATACGTACACATAGATAATAATTATTATCTTCATCATTCGTTAACTTCCGTTCATTCATTCATCTTACTTTCATTTGTTCGTTCATCATTACATCTTTTTCTTTCGTCATCACCATGAACTTTACCCTTCATTCTCGTGGTACTAGACCTAAGCCTATAAAAGACCTTCATCGGTGGTGCTCGGCACCAAATGATCACAGTACCTAAGGTAAAGTTCAGGTATACCATTGTCATATGCTATGCCCTTCAGTCTCGTGGTACTGGACCTAAGCCTATAAAAGACCTTCATCGGTGGTGCTCGGCACCAAATGGTCACAGTACCTAAGGCACGCAACAATGGTTCATACGTATGGTCAATCACAAAGAAAGACCCCGATGTGCATCCTCCCGGGGTAGCGAACCCGCACACCATTGGGCTAACACCTTAATGGTGTGTCCTGACATCTAGTGCTTGCAAGACTTTCATCACTTTCATCGTTCATTAATGCATGCATTCTTAGTTCATGTTCCTCTTTCATTATCTTTCACTTTACGTTACATAATACTTCATTTGTTCATTCACATTCAACGTAAAGCCATAGGAAAGATAAACATACATCATAATAAGGAACATAACATACACAGGCATCAACATCGTACAGGGCAACATCATACATACATAACATGCATAATCATGCAACATCATCATCATCATGCCCAACATGTTCTCTAAGGCCTCAATCGTCATCTTACATGAACTTACGGGAACCTTTACGTCAAAACTTAGATCTGCACTTTCCCCCAAAAGTCAGAGGTCAAACTACACTTTCCTTCGGGTGCAACAGCCCTATTCGGGCGTATGGACACCCTTCAATCGCATGGCCTCCATGCGACTGAACATCATTCAAAAATGTTTAAAGGTGGGGTCCTAGAAATCACACAAACGACCACAACGAGAAGAGCTTCGATTTGACTCGCTTCTCAATGATTTTGGCCACTCGAACCAACCCGAACCAACACTTCTTCCTCTTTTCTTCCTTTCTCTCTTCTCCTCTCTCTTTGGCTAAAAAATGTGGGTATGGAGAGAGGGTAACGGCTGCCCTCTCCCTTTATATACCCCCACTTACCCAACCTTCCCTCGTTGGCGAGTTTGGTCCCTCGACTTTGGACTTTATTTCTTTTCTTCCTTCGTCGACTTCAAAATAGATAAATAACCAGGTGTTACAAGTCCACCCCGAAGCTTCTCAATTCCTTCTGACCAATATCACCCCAACAAACGGGTGTTCTGCATCTCCTACCGTATAGCATCTCATATGGCGGCATACCAATGTTTGCATGATAACTGTTGTTGTATGAGAATTCGGCTAACGGTAGGTGGTCATCCCAACTTCCCCCAAAATCAATCACACATGCCCAAAGCATGTCTTCCAACGTCTGAATGGTCCTCTCTAACTAACCATCAGTTTGGGATGATAAGCCGTGCTAATATGTAACCTCGTCCCCATGGCGTCATGGAATCTCTTCCAGAATTTAGAGGTAAACCGGGTGTCACGATCAAACACAATAGACACCGGCACACCATGATGAGTTACAATTTCCTTGATGAATAGATCCGCCAACCTCTCAGATGAACATGTCTCACGGATCGGTAGGAAGTGAGCACTCTTCGTCAAACGGTCCACAATCACCCATATGGCATCGTACCCTTTCGGAGTACGCGGCAGCTTCGTAACGAAATCCATTGTGATGTGCTCCCACTTCCATTCCAGTATATCCATAGGTTGGATCTTCCCATACGGCTTCTGATGCTCGGCCTTCGCCTGTAGACAGATAAGGCACTTACTCACATACTCCACCACGTCGCGTTTCATACCCGACCACCATTAATCTTTCTTCATGTCTTGATACATCTTTGTGGCACCTGGATGAATGGAGTATCGAGTCTTGTGAGCTTCATCTAAAATCTTCACCCGTAGATCCCCAAAACGAGGAATCCACACCCGTCCAAATCGGGTTTTAACACCAAGTGTGTTTTCACCCAATTCCCCAATCAGACCACTCATTCTTTCCGAGTTAAGATTATCTTCCTTCAATGCCTCATCTTGAAACTCTTTAACTTGCTTCATCATGTCAGAGGTCATGATCAACTGATAGGCTTTCACCCGAATCGGCTCGGGTCTCTCCTTTCAGCTAAGGGCATCCGCCACCACGTTGGCTTTGCCCGGATGGTAGTGGATCTCACAATCATAATCTTTTATGAGCTCCAACCACCTTCTCTGCCTCATGTTCAGGTCCTTCTACTCAAAGAGGTACTTTAAGCTCTTGTGGTCAGTGAAAATGGTGCACTTCGTCCCGTAAAGATAGTGCCTCCAAATCTTTAGTGCAAAGACCATGGCTGCTAGCTCCAAGTCATGAGTCGGATAATTTACCTCATGAACCTTCAACTGTCGGGATGCATATGCTATAACCTTCCCTCTTTGCATTAACACGCACCCCAACCCCGAGTAGAAAGCATCAGAATAAACCACCAGATCTTCGCTTCCATCGGGTAATGACATAACAGGAGCTTGAGTCAACCTCGTCTTCAATTCATCGAACGCCTTCTCTTGATCTTGACCCCATATAAACTTTACATCTTTTCGGGTCAACTTGGTTAGTGGAGAAGCGATCTTGGAAAAGTCTTGGATGAATCTTCTGTAGTAGCCCGCCAAACCCAAGAAGCTACGAATCTCGGATGGCGTCTTTGGAGACTTCCATTGCATCATTGCCTCCACCTTAGCCGGGTCCACCATAATCCCATCAGGATTCACCACATGACCCAAGAATTGAACTTCACACAACAAGAACGCGCACTTGGAGAACTTGGCGTACAACTTCTCCTTTCTCAACGTCTCCAAAACCTCCCGAATGTGACCGGCATCCTCAATCTCGCTCTTTGAATAAATCAGGATATCATCAATAAACACAATCACTGACTTATCCAACATCAGCCAACACACCCGATTCATCAGATCCATAAAAGCAGCTGACGCATTAGTCAAACCAAAAGACATTACAAGAAATTCGTAGTGACCATAACGTGTGCGGAAAGCTGTTTTAGGGATATCCTGCTCCTTCACCTTCAACTGATGGTAACCAGATCGAAGATCTATCCTTGAAAACCAACTGGCACCCTGAAGCTGATTGAATAAATCATCTATTCTCGGTAAGGGGTATCGGTTCTTCACCGTCAACTTGTTTAGCTCGCGGTAGTCAATTCACATCCTCATACTACTGTCTTTCTTCTTCACAAATAAGACCGGAGCACCCCAAGGAGAGATACTTGGTCGAATGAACCCCTTATCAAGCAGCTCTTGCAACTGCTCCATCAACTCTTTCATCTCCGTCGGAGCCAACCGATACGGTGCCTTGGCAACAGGTTGGGCACCTAGTATCAGATCAATCTGAAACTTGATCTCTCAGTCGGGTGGCACTCCTGATAAATCTTTTGGGAACACGTCCAGAAAGTCACACACAACCAGTACATCGGATAGTTTTGGTGTTGGCATATCTACATCCTTTACATAGGCCAAATAGGCACTACATCCATGCCTCATACACTTTCCCGCCACCGCCATTGATATCACCTTTGGAATCATAGTAACCCAATCACCATAAACCGTCACTGAACTACCGTCAGGCGCTGTCAAACGAATCATCTTCTTGCGACACACAATGTTCGCCTCAGAGTCCGCCAACCAATCTGTTGGATCAAGAAGAAGGCTAATGCAACCAAAACTAAGTCACTTAGATAATTTTGATGCTGCATGCAAAGGCTTCCAAAGCTTAACATGGAACTTCCGAAGGTTGTAGAGTTCTTCCGAAGACAAAGTGAAAGATCAACTTTCGAAGATAGAACTCTACTCCCAAAGTCAAGTGTATACTTTCGAAGTTCAAGTCTTAGAAGAATAAGCTGAAGACCACTTCCGAAGTATGATGAAAAGAAGAAGTCTCCAAGCCTTGGAAGAAGCAGCCTCTTCTGAAGTATAAGTGGCTTCGGAAGTACTTACTCTTCCGAAGCCATTTAACCTTCGGAAGACACTACTATGAACCAGTGGACACAAGTATGGTCTCTGACACTCCGCTGCAGACTTTTGATACTGTATGGCTTCTTCCTAAAGAGCCATGCAGTTGACCATACTTTATTCCACTGTTCACCTTTTCATGATAGTACAAGTTACCAACTTTAGTTGGTGACAAAAGATAAGTTAGGGACATGTCTTGACTACCAAATCTCATATAAGACTTTATCCAAGATACCTTAAATTTTAGTCTTGTAGTATAGACTTTAGCTATAGGATCCCAGCTGGTATCAAAGTATATCCGGCTGTAGGTAGTATTATATATAGGTTCTCTTTGTAACTCATTCTATATGTTTTATGTGTGATGATTTACCAGCTGTGAGCATCTCGGGAACGGGGCGTTAAAAGTTGGTATCAGAGCCAAAGTTTAAGTGAAATGGGTAAATTTTCAAAATAAACCTTAACTTAAACTGAGAATGGGACGGAAAAGGAATGGGATGCCAATCTGAGTAGCTGCGTGCCATCATGTATTTTCGTAAATATAACTGGTCTTATGTGTGCATGGTATGTAGTTATGTGTTGTATGTAGATTTAAATACTGATGTAGTCAGGACAGGTAATGCTTGGGGTATGAAGAGTAAAGTAAGTGGCTAATCACAACTGGCCACTGTAATTAGGAACTTACTATACTTGCCATAAACTGAGCCATTTCCTTGAATGACTGTATCAGTGTTTAAATCTTTTAATGTGTGAGGATGGATGGTGGTAGATCATCTAAAGCTTTGCGTGGTGGTGGACATGGTGTTGAACCACGGGTTACGAGGGGAAGGCCTAGGGCCAAAAAGGTGGTTCATGAAGAACCAGAAACCCCTCATCCAAAGGGCAGAGATGAGAGTGCTAATATGAGAGCCTCAGTGAAGTAGGCGGTTGTGGAAGAAGTGCATCAAGTCATGCAGACGATCCTACCGTCTATGGTGACCGAAGTGATAAAGGCAGTTAGAGAGGGAGAGAGAAGGGAAAGGAGTGGACCTACGGGAGAAAGAAGACAACCTGAGACTGAGATGGTTTCGTCTAATGATGAAGAAGAAGAGGAAGAAGCAGAGCCTGTGCGGGAGGCAGTACGAGGCTGTAACTACGGGGTATTCATGAGATGCAAGCCCCCTACATTTGATGGAAACGGCACTGCTGTTGCTGCTTACCAGTGGGTGAGGGAAATGGAGGTTGTACTTGATATCAGCGAGTGCTGAAAGGACCAGAAAGTTAAGTTCGCTACCCACTCTTTTGTGGACTCAGCTCTATGCTGGTGGGACAATATTGTCCAAGCTAAAGGCATCAGGGCTATTGGAAGAATGAGATGGTCCAAACTGAAGAAGTTGGTGATTGAGGAGTTTTTTCCTCACCGGAAATGGACAAGGTTGAGAGGGAGTTTTTGCAATTTGAGGCGGGAACGATGACACACCAAGAGTACAACACAAAGTTCAATGAAATGGCATGTCTGATGCTGGATCAGGTGACACCTCTATCTCGGAAGATCAAGATGTATATTCAGGGTTTGCAGACGGACATTCGCAGGCACATGATCGCTGCCCGACCAAGCACGTTTAAGTGAGCGGTGGATTTAGCAGGGAGATTGTATGATGAGAGGACTATGGTGGTGGTGGCTGAAGGTAGTCGAAAGGGTGGAGGTGATAGAAATTGGAATAGGAAGAGGTTTGGTCGGGGTGGTGCCTCGACGAGTAACAAGAAGGCTCGAGTGGATGACCGTCGTGTGGTCACATCAAGTGCGGGGTTGAAAAAGTGTGGCAAGTGTGGGAAGGAGCACAGTGGTGAGTGTAGATGGGGGCTGAATGTTTGTTTCAAGTGTGGGAAGCCTGGTCATATATGGCTAGAGACTGTGGAGGTATGAAGTGTTTCAACTGCGGGGGAAGTGGTCATATGAACAGGGAGTGTAAGAAGCCAAGAGTTGAGGGTTCTGGGGTGAAGAAAACTGGAGGTGAAGGACCAAGGGTGAACGCCAGAGCATTCATAATGACACAGGAGGAAGCTAGAATGGGTCCTGATGTCGTGTCCGGTACGTTTCTGGTGAACCAAACTTTAGCTTCTGTGCTATTTGATTTAGGTACTGGTAAGAGTTTTATTTATGCTACTTTCTGTGCTAAGTTTCCAGTTAGTAGTAGACATATTGATGTGCCCTTCGATGTATAAACTGCCATAGGTAAGTCTACCAAGATTTTTGAGATGTTAGAGGGCTGTGATGTGGAGCTAGAAGGTCATAAGTTTCCAGTTAGACCGTTTGTGATGACCTTGGGTGGTTTTGATTTGGTTCTTGGGATGGATTGGTTGGCGGACTTCGAGGCAAACATTGTGTGTCGTAAGAAGATGATTCATTTGACAACACCTGACGGTAGTTCGGTGACGGTTTATGGTGATCGGGTGACTACGATTCCGAAGGTAATTTCAATGGTGGTGGCGGGAAAGTGTATGAGGCGTGGATGTAGTGCCTACTTGGCCTATGTAAAGGATGTGGATACGCCAACACCACAACTATCCGATGTAGCCATTGTGTGTGACTTTCCAGACGTATTCCCAGAAGACTTATCAGGAGTGCCACCTGACTGTGAGATCGAGTTCTAGATTGACTTGATACGGGTGCCCAACCCGTTGCTAAGGCACCGTATCTTTTGGCTCCGACAGAGATGAAAGAGTTGATGGAGCAGTTGCAAGAGCTGCTTGATAAGGGGTTCATTAGACCGAGTATCTCTCCTTGGGTGCTTCGATCCTGTTTGTAAAGAAGAAGGACGATAGTATGAGGATGTGCATTGACTACCGCGAACTGAACAAGTTGATGGTGAAGAACCGATACCCCTTACTAGGGGTGTTCAAAAATATCGAATCCGAAACCGAATCCGAAATATCCGAAAATCCAAAATTCGGATATCCGAAATTTTGGATATCCGAAAATTGGGATATCCGAATTTCGGATATCTGATATTTCGGATTCGGATTCGGATAGTGATTTTGAGAATTTTCGGATATTTCGGATATCCGAAATATCCGAAATATTCAAAATATTTTTATAAAATTTTAAAAATATTAAATATTAATTACATATTTTAGATATTTTCAGATATTTCAGATATTTTAATAAATACTTTGGATATATGAAATAAATTTTATTAAAAGTTATTATATTTTTATAAAATTTATCAAATAATACAATTTTTTTGAAATTCGGATATCCGAACGGATATCCAAATCCGAATCCGCAATTTCGGAAATCCAAAAATCAGATATCCGAATTTTCGGTTTCGGATTCGGATAGTGAAATCCACTATCCGAATTTTCGGATATCCGAAAATGAATACCCCTACCCCTTACCGAGAATAGACGATTTGTTTGATTAGCTTCAGGGTGCCAGTTGGTTTTCAAGGATAGATCTTCGATTTGGTTACCATCAGTTGAAGGTGAAGGAGCAAGATATCCCTAAAACCGCTTTTCGCACGCGCCACGGTCACTACGAGTTTCTCGTCATGTCTTTTGGTTTGACCAATGCGCTAGCTGCGTTTATGGATCTGATGAATGGGTGTGTAGGCGGATGCTGGATAAATCAGTGACTGTGTTCATTGATGATATCCTGATTTATTCGAAGAGCGAGATTGGGCATGCCGGTCATATTCGGGTGGTTCTGGAGACGCTGAGAAGGGAGAAGTTGTTTGCCAAATTCTCCAAGTGCGCATTTTGGTTGCACGAAGTTCAGTTCTTGGGTCATTTGGTGAATCTCGAGGGGATCATGGTGGACTCAGATAAGGTGGAGGCAGTGATGCAATGGAATCTCCAAAGACGCCATCTGAGATTTGCAGTTTCTTGGGTTTGGCGGGTTACTACAGGATATTCATTCAAGACTTCTCCAAGATCGCTTCTCCACTAACCAAGTTGACCCGAAAATATGTGAAGTTCGTATGGGGTCAAGCTCAAGAGAAGGCGTTTGAAGAATTAAAGGCGAGGTTGACTCAAGCCTGTTCTGTCATTACCCGATGGGAGCGAAGATCTGGTAGTTTATTCTGATGCTTCCTACTCGGGTTTGGGGTGCGTGTTAATGCAGAGAGGGAAGGTTATAGCCTATGCATCCTGACAGTTGAAGGTTCATGAGGTCAACTACCCTACACATGACTTGGAGCTAGCAGTAATGGTCTTTGCACTAAAGATTTGGAGGCACTATCTGTATGGGACGAAATGCACTATTTTCACTGACCACAAGAGCTTGAAGTACTTCTTTGAGCAAAAGGATCTGAACATGAGGCAGAGGAGGTGGTTGGAGCTTATAAAGGATTATGATTGTGAGGTCCTTACCATCCGGGCAAGGCCAATGTGGTGGCGGATGCCCTTAGCCGAAAAGAGAGGCCCGAGCCGATTCGTGTGAGAGCATATCAGCTGATCGTGACCTCTGATGTGATGAAGCAGTCAAAGAGTTTCAAGATGAGGCACTGAAAGAAGATCATCTTAACTCTGAAAGAATGAGAGGTCTGGTTGGGGAATTGGGTGAGACACACTTGGTGTTAGAACCCGATTCGGTCAATGTGTGGATTCCTTGTTATGGGGATCTACGGGTGAAGATAATGGATGAAGCTCAAAGACTCGATACTCCATTCTCATGGTGCCACAAAGATGTATCAAGACATGAAGAAGAATTATTGGTGGCCGGGTATGAAGCGCGACGTGGTGGAGTGTGTGAGTAAGTGCCTTACTGCTTGCAAGTGAAGGTCGAGCATCAAAAGCCGTATGGGAAGATGCAACCTTTGGATATACTAGAATGGAAATGGGAACACATCACCATGGATTTCATTACGAAGCTGCCACGTACTCCTAAAGGGTACGATGCCATATGGGTGATTGTGGACCGTCTGACGAAGAGTGTTGGACCAAAAGAACCAATGAGCCAGATCAGAAAAACCTTTAAGTCCCACATACATCAAAACAACTGAAGTGGTCTACAACAGCTAAAGACAAAGTCTGAAGATAAAGTCTGAAGACAAAGTCTGAAGACAACAGTTGAAGACAAAATCTGAAGACAAAGTCTAAAGATAAATTCTGAAGACAAAGTTTGAAGACAACAGCTGAAGACAAAGTCTGAAGACCAAGTTCTCAGAAGTTGTCACAACAGCTGAAGTAGTTCTCTTTAGTAGTTGTGATGGTTTATATTTAGTAGTTTGTATCAGTAGTTTTATATTATGTAAAACATCTGAAGTTCTTATACTTCAGATTTATAACTTTAGTAGTTGTAATGTTAGATACTTAGCTTTTAGTGAAGGTGTCCTCAGTTGTTGTGGACATCTTCAGTAGTTTAGTTTACTTTCAGTTTTGTATAAATCAGTTAGATGTCACTATCAAGTGACGTCAACTGATGTCACATTCCTTATAAAAGGAATGTTGACCTAATTTCCTTGTACGGGAAGCTTGTGCGTGAATGAAACATTCTTTTTGCAGAAAACTTTCTCTCTCTATAACGTTATGTTTGATGAATATTCATCTTACTCTTGCTATAATTTAGTCTAATTCGTGTGCTATTCCGCTGCAAATATCAATCTAATTGATCAAACTAGATCGATCCTTTCAAAGGTGCTCACTTCCTACCGATTCGCGAGACATATTCATCCGAGAGGGGGCTGAACTATTCACCAAGGAGATTGAACTCGTCGCGGTGTGTCGGTGTCCATTGTGTCTGATTGTGACACCCGTTTACATCTAAATTCTGGAAGAAATTCCACGACGCAATGGGGACAAGGTTACACATTAGTACGACTTATCATCCCCAAACTGTTGGTCAGTCAGAAAGGACCATTCAGACGTTGGAGGACATGCTTCGGGCATGTGTGATTGATTTGGTGGAAGTTGGGATGACCACCTACCATTAGCCGAATTCTCATACAACAATTATCATGCCAACATTGGTATGCCACCTTACAAGATGCTATACGGTAGGAGATGCAGAAACACCGTCCGTGGGGTGATATTGGTCAAAAAAGAGTTAGGAGCCTCGAGGTAATCGAGGCTACGATTGAGAAGCTTGAGAAGATCAAAGCCTTCATGAAGGCAGCCAAAGACAGACAGAAGTCGTATGCCAATAAACGGCGTAGACCGTTGAGTTCCAGGTGGGTGACGGGTTATGTTGAAGGTCTACCGTGGAAGGGTATCATTCGTTTCGAAAGGGGGCAAGTTAAGCTCGAGGTACATAGGGCCTTCCGAATCATTGCTCGAGTAGGAGAGGTAGCCTATAGATAGAGTAACCCGATGAGCTAAGTGGAATTCACCGACATCCATGTATCTCATCTGAGGAAGTGCTTAGCCGATGAAGGCATGATTGTTTCCACTTGAGGATATCAAAGTAGACGAACAGCTCAATTCTGTGGGCAAACAAGGCAATCATTGATCGAAAGGGAAAAGAGGCTGAGGAATAAAGTGGTTTCCTTTGTGCGGGTACAATGGAAGCATAGGAAGGGATCGGTTACGTGGGAGACTGATGAAGAGATGAGACATCATTAACCAAATTCTTGAGGAATAACATGTTGGACCAAAAGAACCAATGAGCCGATCAGAAAAACCTAAGTCCTACAGACGTCAAACAACTGCTGAAGTCCACAACAGCTGAAGACAAGTCTGAAGACAAAGTCTGAAGACAAAGTCTGAAGACAAAGTCTTAAGACAAAGTCTGAAGACACAAGTGCTGAAGACAAAGTCTGAAGACACAAGTGCTGAAGACAAAGTCTGAAGACACAAGTGCTGAAGACAAAGTCTGAAGACAAGTGCTGAAGACAAAGTCTGAAGACACAAGTGCTGAAGACAAGTCTGAAGACACAAGTGCTGAAGACAAAGTCTGAAGACAAAGTCTGAAGACACAAGTGCTGAAGACAAAGTCTGAAGACAAGTGCTGAAGACCAAGTATCAGTCGTTGTCACAACAGCTGAAGAGGTCTTCTTCAGTAGTTGTGCGGTTTTTTTCCTTTCAGTAGTTTTGTTTAAAACGATTGAAGAGCTTGTTCTTCAGTCGTTGTAGTTCAGTAGTTTCGTATCAGTAGTTTTATGTTTTAACTTAGTACTCTGATATGTTCTCAGTAGTTGTGAACATTTCAGTAGTTTGTTAAGTTTTAGTTATTTTTGTAATAAATCTACCAGATGTCACTATCCCGTGATATCAGCAGTGATTGCACTCTATATAAGGAGTGTCAACCTTATTGTAATAAGTGAATGATTGAGCAGAAACATTTGATATTATTGAAACATTCCTTTTCACAGAAATATATTATCTCTTACAACCGTATTGTTCATAATGCATACGAATATCAAATTCTTGCTATAATTTGTCTAATTCTTGTTATTCCGCTGCGTTACACTCTAATCCATCAAACTTGAGATCCCTGATCCTGTCAAATGGTATCAGAGCTGTTTCATCATTGATCGATCTAATAATTGATCATTGAAACTACTATCCAAGATCCAAGTTTGATTGAATAGCATTGTTGCAAGAAACGGTTATAGAGATTGAATTTTCTGTGTTTTTGGTCATTCATCTTGAGATTTATTCTTGGTTTTCATTGAGTCTGTTGTGGTCTGTGTAAAACTTTTAAAAGCTTGAATTAAATTGTATTTGGACCTAAAATGACTACTCCTTCCAATGATCCTCACAATACTGGTTCCTCAACCAAGCCTCCGATGCTGGTTAGGAATGAGTACAACATATGGCAACGACGAATGCTCATCACCTATCTGTTAACAGCTCAGGTTGTTGGACATCAGTGGTACATGGTCCACACAAGCCTATGGTGAATAACCGGAAACCAATCAAATGGTTCCGAAGAGGAGGGAGCAATACTCAGATGAGGATAAGAAATTGTTTGAGATTGATGCAAAAGCCCATGGAATTCTGGCCATGGCACTGCCCAATGAAATCTATTCTGGGCTAATGCATTATGAAACTGCCCATGACCTCTGGAATGCCTTGAAAGAACAATTGGAGGAACAGATGAGGTCTTGGCTAATAATAGAGAAATCCTTGCCCAACAATATGAGACATTCTCTCATAGGAAGGGTGAGACACTGACTAAACAGTTGAGCGGTTCTCTGTTTGATCTCTGAATTAAAAATGGTCAAACATGAGTACACAAACAGCCAGATGAATAACAGATTTCTAGATCACTGCCTGAGAGATGGGACACATATACTATCGTCCTACGCTCCAGTGCAAATTTGGACAAACTATCTCTCACCCAACTCCATGGGAAATTGCTCACATTTGAGAGAGAGATAGAACAGAAATGAAAAAACGGTCATCATCTGGAAAGCTCACTGATGATTTGTACCAGGAAACACTGCCTTGGTAAGTCATGAGTCAGAGTATGCAGGATCAGAATGCCAATATGATGAGCATATTGATTTCACCTCAAACAATCTAATCATGCCTTTGTGAGTGTTGATTGTCATTCTGGTAATAATAGTGACAATCTATGCTTTATCATGGATGATTTGAAGGGCATTGCTGATGATGATGATTTTAGAAGAGATGGATATTTGAGCCAAATGGCCTTGATCAATATCAGATCTCAGAAATTCTACAAGAGAACTGGCAGGAAATTTCCTGGACTCTCTGACAAAACCAAAGTCGGTTTGACAAGAGCAAGTTGAAGTGGCCAAATGCCACAGGCTTGGACACTTTGCAAGAGAGTGTATATCAACTGGATCTAACACTTCTGCACCTTTTTGACTTTTCCAAATAACAATTCACAATTCAAAGGGCAACACTCTGCGGTTCTAGTCATTCATCACACCTAAATCTCTGCATATTTTGTTCTCAGGGTCAAATGCCAATCCTTATCCCTGATTATATGCCACAGTCAAATCAAGTTCAAGCTCCTATAGTACCACAATCTCATGCACTACCAGAACCTCAACCATCTCCATCTCAATCACAACTCATCACAGCTTCTTCACACCTGGAGTCGTTGACTGGAGTAGCTTACCTGATAACTTGTCTGGTCAACTGAGCAATACTATGCTGTGCTAGTCAACATGGTGGTGAACACCCTTTGGAAATCTTGCTCTCATGGCCCTGGAGTCTATTGAGGGTTCCTGTTCAAATGCATTATCTTCACAGGTAACTCAGGTATCTTCAGAGGCTAAAGCCAAGTTTTGTTCTGAATCATGCATAGCTACCTTGTCTCTATTAGAGAGGCAAATGTAGCCTTAATAAATCAAAAATTGAGCTTGAGAAAAACCATTTTCAAAAGAAAAGCTGAGCATAAGTCTGCTCTAACAGTAAAAGTGATGAGATATAAGCTTAAATGCCAATTAAATGATGAAAAGGCCAAGCTAGAGGTTATTCTGGAAGACCACAGGAGTCTCGAAGAAAAAACTTGCAGTGAACCAAGTTGAGTGTGAACGCTGGGTCTCATCATGAAGGGATTTGAAATGCTTCTTAGCAAGCAAATGCTTCAAATGTGAAGTTTGGCATTGGTTACAACCATACTGCTCCACCAACAGACTTTACTCCTAACTCCATAGTTAAGTCTGAAAGTGAAAGCAATCTCCAAACCACATTATCGTGTGAGTCATTCTCAATGATAATCTAAGATCGAGAATGAAACCAGTGTTAAGATCTCAACAAATAAATGACTGATGGTCTAACTACTGAGACTCATATGAAGCTGAGTACTCAGATGTTGTTCTCAATGTACCTAAGTACTGAAAGAGACCCAACATCTGAAAAGCATTTCAAATCAGTTGAAATACAAGGACTAACATCTGCTGAGGAATCCATCAAACAGTCTATTAGGACGGATGGAAAACAGTTGAATTACCAGTCTTCAGCTGTTACAAATCCTTTAGTACCTAGTACTGATAGGAGGAAAGTACTGAAGATCACACCTTCAGTAGTTTCCACTTCAGCAGTAAAGATGTCCAAGATGAAGAATAAACCATGTGAATTTGTGGTAAATTCAATCATCTATCTGATGAATGTTGGTACAAAAAGGGTTTAAAGCTCCAAAGGGATGAGCTCATTAAACTAGAAATAAATAAAATGAAAACTGAGTTTGAGACCAAGTTTGTACCACAATCATCTCAACCTGATAAACCCAAGGCCTTACCCAAATCCACTAAGAAGGATGCGGTTATCAGAAGACAGTGATATTGTTCCTCATGATAACATAAGATAAGTCTGTGAAGTCTAAGAAGTATAAAATGGGGGTCAC